>DWJK01004150.1:0-12308 GCA_018248815.1 Croniades pieria auraria
TATAAACATGTGACATTAAGACATGATTATTTCCACGAAGTCTTTAGAAAAAAGAAGTCACTACTATGGGCGAGCTAATTAACGGTATGCCTGAAGACAAACAGAAGCCTGGGGGGAGATCCTCGTTTAAGAAGTTCCAATCAGGACTTTAGATTATTAGTGGATCTGGAAGATATCTTTACGCACAATTTGCACGTATATTTATATTGAGCGAGAGTCCCGTTTCTCCATCTCATTCATCCTTGTTTGGGACTATAGACCCATCACCGTTGTCTGTTACTGGGATTTCATTTTTATGTAAGTAATAGGAGAACTTAGTAGCCGGGCTGCTGATATTATGAGAATCGTCAACGCGATCACCTCAAATACTATTTATGACGACTTTTATAAAATAACGAATTCATTTCACAATGCTACGGGAATACCTCAGATTAATCAACATTTTTATTACTGGGTAATTATGAGACCCAATATTTATTATTCTAATAGTAGGAAAAAATTATAATAGTGAAAGCGTCATAGAAATCATTTGGTCATCAAAACTGTGGTCACGCTGGCCAAGTGCTTGGTGACAGACTACACGCACCACAGAGAACATTATGAAGAACTGAAAAACTCTATAGTGTGCAGGTTTCCTCACGAAGTTTTTCTTCACCATTACGGCGAGTAATATTCTAATATTTGTAAACGAGCATAATCATAAATAAAGAAAAAATCCACGCCAGGATATACACCAAGGCCAAGCGGAATAAAAGGTAGAACATCACAATCACTAAAATATCACTGCCTTCCTCACCATATCTTAACAACAATACACTCCACGTTCACTACCTCGCTCATCTCTATTCAAGTGGCAGTGCAGCAAGTACGGTACACTGGAGCCAAGTATTCCGTTCCAACGGCATCTTTACATCTGATTGTTGAGATAAGAAGCGCGGCTGGCTACGATGAAATCGCTGCGGTGATCTACAACATGTCCGTGGAACATGACACCGGCGCACCGTTACAGATCTACCTTACTTTAGAAGTGATGTGGATGAATTTTTATGGCTATAGAATTACCAATCGCCAGATATTAATAAGAAGATTACCAGAATTACCCTATATTACCAGGTATTATTAAGAAGATTATTAGAATTATCCGATATTACCCGATATTATATTAAACGGACGTATAGACTTGTAGAGCACATATTTTTATTTATTAATTGAAAGGCAAACGGGCCGCCTAATCGTAAAGGGTCGCCATCGCTTACGTACATGTGAGACATCAGAGAAGTTGCCAATGCGTACTGACATTGAGAGAGCTCTTTTCACGCCTTTCGTCAGACGAAAAACATTATGCAGATTATGCATAGGCTCCTAACTGCACATGGCCAGTGTGCGAGTGCCTTTATGAGGTCTTACACAAATAAAGGGGAAAACGTAATTTATTAACACAATTCCGAGTAGCCTATTGATCCAGTGCTTAATCCTTAACTCCACTGCTTATCCGGAGGATGTGGATTTAGTTTCCATCTAAAAGAAATATTTGAGCGATGAGCGCGGGCGTTAGTTCTATATTAGTATAAATCTCATTTGTATAAGTATCATCACACCAGGGCTTTTACGGGGTAGATAGCAAGCAACAAAGCATCGAGTGTCTAATTATTCCATATCTACCTAATATTATAGACTAGACTTCTTCTACATTTAACACTGTCTTCATATTGCTTCAAATCAGCTGATTAACAACATTATTATTCACAAACCTTCACCTACATTCAATACTCCTGATTAAAATCAGTTCAGCAAAATATCAAGCAAGCGCGATTTGAACAGAATGTACAAACATCACTCAGTGAATTTCAAACTAGCGTTTCGTTAAAACTATCCGCAGGCAAAAAAACACAATTGTTTATGCTCCGAAACTATTTACTCGTTCAAAGTCGAATTTATTTGGTTGAAACATGGCAAGTTAACATTTTTACTCCGAAACAGTGATCACAAAAACAATGACGACACAATCTGTTACGATACACTGTGCAATATACAGGACGTGCAAAAACTACATATATACGAGAACGTCTATACCAGTGTTTCTCAACGTGGGGCCCACGCCCCACAGGGGGGCAATTTAATAATTAAGGGGGCAATTTAAAAATAAACTCGACACGACTTTAACCCTTTCGCTTTGGGTTATTTTAATGCAATGCTGGACATCGATGCCATGCTATCGATGTCATGCTATCGATGACAAATTTAACGAAAAAGGCAAATTATTAAAGGTTAAAAATGATGTATGAGGGCATAAAAATTTTACAAATAGTAAGGTGGGGCATGGTCTAAAAGGGTTGGGAAACACTGGTCTATACAAATATTCTACACTATCGATATATAAGTGAAAAGTTCTTTATCTATAATTCTATATCATACAAAATGTTTGGCCAAACTGACTGCCTCGTTGGTCGAGTGGTTGCAATCGTGACTGCCGACCGGGAGGTCCTGGGTTCAAACCCCGGGTCGGGTTCTATTAATTTTTTCTAATTTAGAATTTTTAGTAGTGAGTCGGGGTCTGTATCTGTGCCCGATGTATGTCAATAGGCTCATCACCTATTCCATGGGACTTAAACGTAACTGATGAAACGTGGGAGTGCACTTCACTCCTGTGCCTTCCCCTTCGGGGATTACAGGCGTGATGTTACGTTACAAAATGTTCTTCCAATACAAAAAAATTCTCCAATGGAGCTTTTTTGTGGTGAACAAAACACTGACTATGAATATATTGTGCATACAGAAGAAATGCTTATATTTGCATATCATAATAATTAGCCCTAGGTGGGAAACGATCCCACAATCACGGGTGCAGCAGTCAGGTTCACTAACTACTGAATCAACAGGTCAAAACCTACACCAAACTTCCAAAACATTTCATGGAATACATCTGCTCAATCTATTACCGACAACAAAAATATTTTTAAATAAGTACTGAAAGATTTCAATACTTTTTATACCATGTATAGATTTATTCAATAGTAAACGGCAAATATTCTAAATAATAATATTAATAAAAAAACAACATAAAAAAACTTCATCTAGGAACGTTTTAGAACGTTGAAGCGTCGTTCCCAAAACACTGGCAGCATGTGTTACTTAAAGATATGTTATGCGTTATACATAATTTTAAAAACACCGCGAGTCAATATAAAATCGCGTCGACACGACACTCTAACGTATGAACAAAGAGTAGAAACCAATTTATCGCCAAATGTAAACCTAAGTAGATAATTTACGATCTTGACGAAAAGGGGTCGTTTCTGCGTTCACATGTACAAAAAGAGAAAGAGCTACGACGGTAAATTTTTTACGGCATTAGAAATAGAGTCGAGAATCGTATTTATCACGTGTGTTCATTTCACGCGTGTAAAATGTAATAAGCAATATAAATCTAGGGTGAAAAGTTGAGGCTCAGGAGGGAATTTCGACCTTAAAACTTACGCTGTAAAACGTTTTGTTGAACGCTTGATGGATGAGCAATTTCTGAGGATATTATGAATAGAAACGATATAACCCCTGTTTGTATAGAACGTAGGGTGACCACCATATGTGGGAAGCCGTGAAGAACGAATCGGATTTTATTTTTAATATTTGGGTAGCAAATAAGCGTGCTACATAAGTACACACTGCAATTTAATGTTTTCGTTAATTGTGATCTTAAATAAAACCTAAATAAAAATATTTAGATAAAAACTTAAATAAGAACTCTAATAACTATCTAACAGCAATTAGTACATTCTAAAATGCAAAAGCGAGAAAGATAACTAAAGAATTCAAAATTTAACAGACAAAAGATAAATTGTCGAACCACCAACCACCAATTGCTACCACTCTGCACAGACGAATAAATATGTACTAGTCCCGGAGCTGACAAAACCTTTCTCAAGACGCGATGGCGCGAGCTAGCATGCAACGGTGTGTTATATCACGCACCGTGAAACATCACGCTAGAATAATAAACCGGTCCAAACTAGATGCTTTTCTGTGAGAAAAATAATCCAATAATAGAACAGAACAGGTTAAGGCTGCGAATTGATTGGGAAATGGGGAAAACTTGCGAGAAAGAACGGCTGGTAACCCTTGAATAGATGAGGAATAATTTAGAAGAAAGAACGCCTGGTGACCCTAACATAAGGGGGTTGTATCAAATGGCATGTTGCCCCAACGCATGCAATATTTATTGCACTCCTGCATTCGGAACGGCAGATTATGAAAATGCAGTTGCAGATGCTAAGTTTATTAGCAACGATAAATTATAGTAAGCCGTATTTTAATAAGTTAACCGAACAATGCATTTATATCACTCACAGGTTCTTATTGGTGTAATTATTTATTATGTTGTCGTAGTTATTGTTATTTTTTTACTTGTAATTTAATTAACATTCTTATTATTTTTGTTATAATACCACGCCAGGTCCCGTTCGGATTAAGCAGATAACACCTAGCGCCAAATAGACACGACGTGCGTATTACAGACGCGTCTTACTTTTTCATATATTCACTATCATATATTAATTATAATTATTATATAAGACAAAAATCTAGAAAATGTTCTTATTGACACTACCTAGATGTTGGAAATATACAATAAATTAATTTGACGAATTTAAAATGTACATCGCGTCCATAAATTAAAATCGTTACGGTCCCTCTGAAAACACACTACAATACGTATTTAGTACCTAACACAATAAATAACTAAATAAATTAAATAGATGCCTACTCAAACTTCTCATCATCACCTGGGTAGAAACACCACTTGGCATTAAGTCCACCCTTTGCTACCAACAGTAAAGGATAAAATTAATAAATAAATACTCTAGATTTTTTTAAAATAAAATCTAGCACGTCCCAGTAACATAACCTATATACTAGTGTTTAACTTAGCGATGTGTTTATGTAACTCCCGTCCGACTCCGTAGCGCCGTGGTGTGCGAAGCTATCGACGTACCTGGTACAGATGTATACTTAGACTTGTCCAACTGCGTGTGTTTAGTACAAAGCTTTGGCTGAGTGGCGTTGGGTAGCGGGTATCCTGGATGCGGTCTGTCGTTTCTTTAGTACTGTATTGAAGCGGGTTGCGCGGGAACAGGGCAAAATGTAGCAGAGCTCGTTAGGAGATGGCAGACGCTTATTACGGTAACGATTTTGTAGGAACTTGAAATTGAGATTTGGTTATCAATAGTACGGCAACAAAGATAAGGTTATGAAAGCAATAATAATGTTTAACGGGTTTTGTGCGCATTTTTAACATTTTTTATGTTCAAAACTCAAAAATGCCTATAAAAATTATCCGCGGGATCTACCGCGAGACTGTAAAGAAGCAGTTATCAAAGCAATTGCGCTCTCGAACGAGCGACTCGTTTCGAAAGCGCACATGCTTCGCCTAGCACTTGAACCCGGGACCCCAGATACAAATCGGCAACATTTTAATGCTTAAGCTGTGAAGAGCGGAAACAGTAGCGTTTTTTAGAAATCACAATTACGACTTAATTTTTTATATTAAGTAATATAACGAGATAAAACGGTAGGTCGGTCTGTTTGTTTTGTTTTTACATCAGAACTGCTGAACCAACTTCGTTAAAACTTGTTATAGGGATAGTTTGACCGCTGAGAAAGGCATTTAAAAAAGGTAAAAAGAAGATTTAAACCCACTAGTAAAAGGGCTAAATAAGGGAAAAAACAACTGCATGGAGATTGTTCAGGTTATTCGGTATACAGGGACAACTGATATGTAAACGTAGGCGTGGAATAGTCTAGAAACTCAATATATAATTTGTATTGCACGTATCAGGCTATTCAACTTTCGTTAAATAATAACATTAGGAGAAATAATAATTGAAAGTTTACGTTGCATTAAAAACTACTATATTTTTGGAATTGACTGAGTCGTTGATCGAGTGGTTGCAAGCGCGACTGGTCCTGGGTTCAAATCCCGGGTCGGGTACTATTGGATTTTCTAATTTAGAATTTCTAGTACTGGCTCGAAGTCTGGTTGCGTGCCAGGTGTATGGCAATAGGCTCACCACCTATTCGGTGAAACGTGGGGGTGTCCTACACTCCTCTGCCTACCCCTTCGGGGATTACAGACGTGCGATTACGTTCATATTTTTGGAATGCATTATTTTCTTATATACACATTTTTTATTAATCAAACCCATTAACACGAATTATAAGCAACGATTGCAACATAGTATAAATCCCGTATAAATTACAAATAAGAAAAACTTACCAAGCTCGTAAATTCTATTGACCTTCACGAGTTATTGGCCAACTCCGAAGTTACATACGAGTACGTATGTGATCAGAAGAGACAGATTAATGTTTTATTCTGCTAACCTTTACTATTCTTGGAAGAGAACAATAGAATATAGTCGGTTTGAATTAACGGTTCTGTGACGCACGCATATGTTTTTTTAGAAGGTTCTAGATTTGATTATTGGCGGGAAGACATATTTCTCTAAAGGAATATTTGTTGATGGTCTTCAACAATTTAGTTCTTAGCATCGTCGAATCGCTTACTTGTTACTAATATTCATAATTAATAACATTGAATTTTATTTAATTGCGTCCATAACAACATATTAAATAGTTTCGTCAAGCGGAAAAATGTGTAACAAAACGATTCAAGCTGGGTTTACAGCAAAATCAACAAAATGTAAATGGGACATTACTTTAACATTAACATTTGACAATATATGTATTTTATTTAAATTAAATATAACATTCAGAAATAACACACAAGATTTATATTAGCAGCCGAAGTTAGTCGAACCTCAAGCGCAGACACGAACCTTTATAAAAGTGGTAAAAAAAAAATTTCAGTTTCTTTCATTTCTAAAAGTATAATAAGTATCTTAAATCTTTGTAGTCTAGCAAAACAGTTGAACACTAGCTACGGGTAAAAACTTGGCCCGTATTATAAGTTATTCTGCAAAAAAAAATTTATCAACACGCCCCATTATTGATGGCGGATTTCAACTCGTTTCTCATTGTTGAACTTCGTTACCCATTGTTTAACTTCGCTGCTTCACGGCCAACTTCGATGAATTGTATGTATGATGACGTAGGCTTCGTGCTGTTTTATTTTGTTACAGTAAGTATGTTTTGTAACATATTTTTCATAATTTTCACCCTCCCCCAATGCCGTATGGGAAACTCTGGTAATTTCTTACATTAAGTACTTGAGCAAATCATGTTGTCAAACATCGAGTGACAATCTTTTAGTTGCAGAACTAACTGCTCTAGAAGAACATAAGGTTCCGATCGTAAGTTTGGGCAACATGCTGTTGGACAATGCTGTAGACTATGGCCTTAACCATTCTCGTTCTAAAGCCAACTTGTATACCACACGAACTGATGAAGATGGTAAATCCTGCAGAATACCTGCCATGGACATTGTAAAAATGAATTTATTTTTAATGTAGATCGTTTCATAAAACATAAAACTGTGTAACTATGCTTCATTAAGAAAATTCATAGTAATATCCAATTCCTTCTTGCCTAAATAAAACAAAAGACCCTCGTACTCTATACGTTCAATATATCTGGAAGGTAAACTAGTGGTAGCTTAACAAAACTCTCCATATAATAAGCTGTTCTACAAAAATCTCATCGACTTGTGCATTATTGATGGCGGCTCTCGACTCCGCTTCTTATTGTGTAACTTTGCTACTTGTTGCTCAACTTCAGCGTCTTATTGATTCCCTGGTGGAGAACTGCTTCGAGACGGGGAGAAGAAGGTGGAGTTTCATTCTGCTTGCCTTTTATTTAAAATATTTGGAATTCCATGAATACACTTGTACAATACAAACTTTTCTTACCTTATATACATTTTACATTCTATACTTTTTACATTCTATACTTTTTACATTCTATACTTTTTACATTCTATACTTTTTACATTCTATACTTTTCTTACATTATATACTTTTTACATTCCATACTTTTCGGTCTGAAAGTGACTTCTCATCTCTCGAATGCGGATTGAGGCGAATAATGTTTATCAAGTCCGTTTGTGGAAAAGCTGAACGGCCCCCTAAGGGTTCCGATAAGAATTAACGATCGTCATTTAATGAAAATACTGAAATACTGACTGTTTCTGTTGCCTCTTAAAAGATAAACAATTATCTATATTGGAGTCACTGCGGTCTGCGTCGCTTAATTTTATGATTTCTTTCAATCTTATCCACGTCGTTAATTTTATTCTTAATAATAATTAGATATAATTGTAAACACTTCGATATATGTACATTTAATAAATCCATTATTTTCTTGTTAATTAGTCCAATAAGCGATAGCATAGGAAGTTAATATAGTCGAGATACGTTTTAACTCTGGCTTGAATGAATAATAAGTTATAAATAATTTAAACACAAGAATTTTCAAAGTCAACTTCTATCAATTAGTAAATGATCTTATTTAGTCAAAATAGGCATTAAATACATTTCTTATTATGATAAGATTTTGTTAATTAAGAGGTTATTAAAGATACAATATTGTTTAAACAAAGTATACATATTCAACCCCAATAAACATTCCAGTCACAATCAACGCTTTATTCTACCAATAAAAATAACATCACGCCTGTAACGTGACGTAAACTTCACCAAAAAGCAATGAGAACGACAAAATATCGTTACAGCAATACCTTACGAGTTCGACCCGAAGACGGTAAGTTTAATCCTCTACAAAACCGCCAAATCCTAAACACTCCATTAAGTGACAGGTAGCAGGTCGGCGGCTCGTCTGTGACACGTTGGGTACATCTCGCTTTCATTGCAACTGGGTCAAATGAATATTTATACTTTCACACAGTATATTTATCCAAGATTTCATTTGAGCATTTTATTGGAGCCTTACGCACGACAAATTAATTAGTATTAGACCGTCTATCACGTTCTTGTATACTTCCGCTAGATGTAAATGAAACGTGGGGTAAAATTTATAAAAAACAAATTATAATAAGTAACTTCTAATGAAAAAATTATCCAATATTTTATTTAAATTTGATATTTTAATCAATAATTTAATAGGTAAAAAAATACGTTCATTAATTATTTTAATAGGCCATTATGTATAATACTGATTACGTAAAGTTTTATTTCCTACCATAAGCTTACATACCAATTTTTATAGTTCTAAATTCACAAACCTCTCTGAAACCTACGTCATATAGAGAAAGCCTTTTTACACGGTACAATTCTATGCTTATAAGCCCAGTGGTTTAAACTGTGTTGAAAAGATAGTCAACCAGTTTTGTCTTATACAAAAGTGTGTACCTCGGAAGCTATTGTTTTTATTTTATTATATCACCACGCCAGGTTCATTACGGGGTAGGTTAAGAACATATGTCCAAATATATAAATGTATGTGAACTTCGGAGACATATCTAATCGAGCAGAAATAATGTGACATGATTTGTGTTTGGTTAAAACGTTATAGAAATGCCAAGGTAAAATTAAACCACATATATTTAACAAAAATTCATTCTAAAATCAATAAAGATTTAAGTTCACCATAATACATATTCCAAACATATATTCATTAAATATTAAAAAGTTAATAATATTTTTATTCAGTGATATAAATAATCAATCATTTAATTGATCATCATAGTTATCTAGTAAATATTCAGTATGTTTACGACTAACGAGTAAAGATGTACCAAAAACCAATAGGTACAGAAGTCCATATATTCTCACCTAAAGAAAGTTCGAGCACAAAACCTTTAGGAAAACAGCCCCAAAACCACTTTGTTAACCGACAAGTTAATTACATCCTCTCTCTATCGGGACTGGAGGAACCGTTTATTTTTCTTGGCAATAGGTGCACTTTGTAAGAATCTTTTATAAAAATCCCTTTTTATTTTGCTCCGGTGGAATTTTTATTTCATTGCATTTATTCTGGAAAAATATTGGGGAAATTGGAAAAAAGGCAATAGCAGTATAAGAGTAGTGGTACAATCCCAAAATTGTTGCCATGTAATACATTTTTTTCTCCTCTTTCCTCTTACGATCGATGCAAGCCTCACCGTCGCGATCCCAAAGATTTTCCCCGTTCAGATTTTCTCGTTATCTTCTTAGTTTGCACGATTTATTTTGAACAGGAACTTGGCATCAATATTGCGGACTAAACCGATGTTAAGAGATCTTAGAGAAACGACTTTTATGATTTGAGAAATATGTGAAAATAATAAAAGAAACATAACATCACGCCGGTAATTTTAGAAAGGGTAGGGAGAGGAGTGTAGTACACTCCCACGTTTCACGAGTTACGTTAACGTCCCACCATAGAACGGGTGGTAAGCCTATTGCCATACACCGGGCACAGATCCAGACTCCGAGCCACAACTAGAACTCAACTGAAAATAAAGTTAAAAAATAAAAAAGAAGAATTTCTCGAATACAAAGCAACGTTTAGTTCAAAAATTAAAGTACGAAACGGTAAGTTTAAGTAACATAGAAAATGAGGTGAGTTTCTGAACAAGCTTGCGAGGATAATCTCGAACTTTCCCCCAGTTTAATAAAGGTTATACACACTTTAAACTTTGCCCGCATCGAAAACACCAGTAATTACTTAACATAATTGTTCCCTATAAAAAGGCGTTAAGCGGAGACGCGGCGGTTACGAGTTGTGCAGTAACAATCACCTCACTATCACCCAAGTTGGAGCCTGACGAAGTTTGGTACTAGTATATTACAAATATTTCCGTTAAACAAGCTCGCTCGACTCCCTAACTTCGCTAACTCGCTTACACAAACCGTTCCGCTCTATATTCGTTTATGAAGTTCAGCTTGATACCGTTAATGGTGCAATACATTGTGTCAAATGGGGAATTAGTAAAATTTTATTAAACAGTCATTGATTATTTAACTAGCGTCATGCTGAATATGTATAACAAGACATCTTGATTGAACATGTCTCGTTATTGACATTCAATTATTTTTGGGTGATCTAGAGACTACATGAAATAAAACCCCAGGAAATATTACATTTATAAATGCTTTTATTTAATGTTGATTAAGGATTCTTAAGAATAAGCAGAGGGGTCAGGATAGTTTAGTTTTAATTAAACTTTGACTTAATAACCTAATAGATATGCAATAAAATGCATTTGCGGATAATATCCTATTTCATGGGACGCAAACGTAACTGGTGAAACGTGGGAGTGTACTACACTTCTCTGCCTACCTCTACGGGGATTACAGGGGTGATGTTACGTTTCTTTACGGATAATATGTACAACATTTTAATACTGACTCGGAGTATGGATCTGTGCCCGGTGTTTGGCAATAGGCTCACCACCTGTTCCATGGGACGTAAAGGTAACTGGTGAAACGTGCGAGTGTACTACACTCCTCTGCCTACCCCTTCGGGAATTATAAGCATGATTTGACGTTATTTACAACCCAGATTTACGTAGCATTAACGAGTTATTGGTGTTAATGATAGAAGTCAAATGAAAAAAAATTCAAATAATGCAAACAATAATTATAAAAACAGAGAGATAACAAAAGCATCATTTCGCGGTTTCTTTAACGAATGACTGATATGAATAATTAAACTGCCTTTTAATTACCACAAGTGTCTAAATGATAGGTACTGAAAGAGATGATACAATTACAGAAAACCGACCAAAATATAAGTTTAATTACTCTATAATGATCGAATTCTAAATTTTTCCGTAACTTAAGGGATAACAAGGATGTAACAAATTAGATCATTAGCAAGAGATGAACGCAACTAGAGTTTGGTCGTATTTGGCGCAGTCGTCCTTCTCGTTTGGCAAACGTCCGTTGCAGACATCTGGCCGCCGCTGCACTGCCCTTACACTGTCCGTTACTGTACAGTGTCCCTTTATCTGGGAAATAGAACATCGTCAACATGTTGCCAGTATATTGACTACGTGAATATCGCTACATGGTTAAAATAGATATCATCAGAAACATTTATGTAACATCATATTAGCGCGAAGTTGTCGTCAATCAGCATTCTGTTCAATCTTGACTTCATAAGATTAATCACTGGGTGTTAAATATTGACGAAAAATATTTCGTCATCTTAGATTCGCCATAATAATCGACCCATTAACAATCCACTGCTGGAATATCGGTCTCCTCTCATATTAAGGGGGTTAAGTTCGTAGTCCCACGCTGGCCAAGTGCTGGTTGGCGGACTACACACACCTTAGAATTTTTTTTTTTATAAATTCTAAGGAGTGCAGGTTTCCTCACGATGTTTTCCTTCACCGTTAGCAAGTGATATTTAAA
>DWJK01004151.1:0-12308 GCA_018248815.1 Croniades pieria auraria
CTTGGTCACAGTCGCGGGTACACGTTGGATGCAGACCGCCTCCAACCGGTCAGATTGGAGGTCGTTGGGGGAGGCCTCTGTTCAGCAGTGGACGTCCTGTGGCTGAAATGATGATGATGATGATGAAATTAATATAACAACCAGTGTTTGAGCATGTCTACAATAAAATAATAATGATTTATAAATTAACTGCATTTGTATTTCATAGACATAAAAGACATCGTTTTATAAGCAAATTTTATTTCATAATCTAATAAAATGCAACCCGTACACGATGCCGCCAGAATCATTAATCGCAATGAATTGGAGTTGGAACATTGATTAGGCTTTATAATCGCTATTCATGAGTTATAATTAAATTAATTGTAAGTAATATGAAGTTTACTGGGTCGTTTTATCCCTTAAGACTGGAAACTTAATATCCCTATTGAATGGAAGTCTTCAATAATTTATTATTTTCCAAAGTTTATTAGTATTTATATGAAACTTACGTAACTCATAATGTTATCGTAAATCGATTCGAATCGAACGCCGCTTCCGGTGATATTTTTTAAATATTTTTTTAATTTTTAATTGCGGTCCCTTCAACAGCCGTCCGCATTATGCGGTGCGCGTCCGGCGGCGGCATAAAGAAGCTGTGCGGACGGCATGCATAATGCACTTGCAGTCACATCTAATTGATTTGTTCGTCTGTGGTATGCGTTTTAAATATTATGATCACGTCAACGTGTATCGATGGCTTTATTATTTTTTGAATGCTTCTCTGTAAGCCCTTATCGCCGCGACGTACTGATACAACGCAAATTGTCTGTCAAGTTAAGATTTGTTCTTGAGTGACTGGATATTATTATTTTATTTTTTCTCCTTATGGCTTCCATGCAATTTTCACTTCGAAACGTTTTCTGCTTAAGCCAATAGACAGAGAAACTTGCTAAGCAATCTCTTTTTGTCTCTGGGCCTAAAAAATATAACCTAATTCACTGTTGCATAAAACACGGGCCTTGTCTCAGCGTGAGAGGGCTAAGGCCATAGTCCGCAAACCTTACTAAATGCTGATTGCTAAATTTAACGCGCCTTAGAGAACATTGTTTATTTTAAACCCTGAGATCACAATGTTAACAGCCAATTTACTGATTTTCTGATAAAATTTACCTATTATTATCAGTAACACTTTTTTGGTTTACTCTGAGGTACTATTTAATCAGCTCATCCAAGTATGGGTAGTCAACTGTGCGTCGACCGATGCGTGGTCATACTGTAAAATGCTGGAAATTGCTGGATCAAAAATTCAAAGGGCTGTGAATTGTGGCGATATTTGGAGAAGGCCTTCGCCAAGCAACGGACGGCAGAGCGCTGAATAGTGATAATAATGAGTACCTTGTTAAATGTAAGGTACTGTAATACCATAATCCTGGGCCAATTCACACATTGCCATCTAATCCCAAACGAGGCAGTATCTATTCTATTATCGTCAGATAGCTTAGCTTTATTTTTGTATCCAAACACGGAACTCAGACTCGGAGAATTAATCGATGTCTTAACTTCCAACTTAACAGTCAAACTCACTAACTGCTACAAAAGTTCACAAAAAGAGCAAGTAACTGTACTCGTCATTCAGATGTTTGTTCAGACCGAAATCGTACCTATACGAGTAAGTATCTGAACAGCAGATTTGTATCGCTTTGATTGGACCACGCCCGCATCGCCACTATTATAGTATAAAATCAAAACTATATTTAAGGTTGAACGTAATCGAGGTTCTCTATTGATTTATTCATTTAAAGTTCACCTACAGATAATACACGGTAATTACTGTGTATATTGCAAATACGAGCACAATCCGTTTTCCTGCTATTACAGGTTAACAGAGCATGTTCTGTGCTACTGCGCTGCTGTCAAATGGCGGCACAGAGTAGACCTTTATAAAGACAAACTGTATCTGACATTGACAGTGTTAACGTCAACAATGAACATTTTGTCTTACATAATGAAATGCATGTGTATAAAGGCTTGCAGCAGTTCCTAGATTAACGTCAATTGTGCTACATGTCACTCGCTCCTGTCAGCGCAGTATTACTAAAGACAAACATTTAATGTACTGGCTGCTTAGATCACGCAGAACACGTAGCGTGCAGGTGCTCTAACAGCACAGTCGAATTTATGACGTTAACGATTAATGTACCATTAAAATGAAAGATGGCGTACTCCCAACCACAGAACACTTAGCCGCAGACATTCCATTACCTTTAAAGGAGACGTTTGTGGACGTGGCTTTGAAAAACTTGTTTGTTATAGGGCAGGCGTCTCTGTCAGAATATCTGGATCAGGGTGAGGGCAGTAAATGTCAGTAATGTAAACAGTCTGCTAAATAAGGTAAATACGAGATCGTGAGTTCGAGTTCCACCCTTGACAAATATTTGTGACAAGTACACAAATGTTTTTTCTGTCTCTGTGTAACAAAAAATAAAGTTTTTCTATAAAAAATCCATTTTTACATTTTTGTGTACAATCTACGTGTTTGTCAACTGTCTGATTACCGTTTGCCTAGCTTGGCATCTAACTATATGTTCGAAGATGTCCCTAAGTATTTATTTATCAAATTCAAATAAAATACAAGCAATTCAAAACCACGATTATTTAGGAAACAAAGACCCTTCAACAAATTTACTGAGCTCTTGTAAACAGACCGTCTGCTGTGTTTCTACTCTACACCAAAACGCCGATGCGTGAGTGATACGGAATATCCGAATTGATTTGAAACTTTGGACACACACGTGCCTAGTACAGACGGCAAATAAATGAGCATTCATCGACAACCACTGACAGTTTCGTTCTAAAAATTTCATTTAGTAAGTTTTCGATTTAAATCTTACTTAAATACTAGTAGGTATATTTTGAGTCTTAAAGATTTGTGTAGTATTGTAGCAAGGTGAGGTGATAGGTACTATTATTATGATATCAAGATTGGTCAATATCGTATAGATAAGATTTTCGTCCTTTTAATTTATATGAATGACCTATTTCAATACAGCCTTTGACTTCAACGTTTTTTTAACTTCTCGCCAGTATCAATGTGTTGGTATTATTTCCACACTTGATATTTTGCTTGTAATGTTGGTAGAACACCCTCGCAACAGAACAATACTTACTAGGTGTTTCTTTATGAATGAACAGTCACACACAGAGCCGACAAGAGAGTGTATATCACAGATATCAAAAGACCATTACCATTAGTGTAAAGTTTCGGTATCTCAAATATTATAATCACATGTTTCCATCAAACCAACAGCTGTTTCATCATTATCATCATCACTTCAGCCTTTACCGTTTCACTGCTGGACATAGGCCTTTCGCAAGCTGTGTTACAACACCCGATCCTCCGCAGATCTCATCCAGCTGCTTGGAACTCTTACGTTCTCACTATAAAATGGATATTTTTTTGCCGACCGTCTCCCCGGGCGCCAGCGTCCGGTCTCCCCGCTAGGCTCCAAGGCGTGAACAAATCTCTTTATTATGTTAATTATCGATTTTATGTCCATTGTCTATTTCCAAACGGAAATTATTTACATACATTAATCGACCGGTTTTTGGAATTTTTGAAACCGTAGTTGGATATGGTCCCGCTGCAAATATATAAGGTGTGACTCAGTACATTGTTTCAGTGTACATTTTTTTTAAATCTACATGGTCCATTGCATGTGTTCTACGAAAAATGTCCTTGGATAATACCATAATAAATCTGCCTGGATTGTAGCTACTACCTCAGTGTGGCCTGTACACCTGTGGCCTATAGCACGTATACTCTTTTTAAAATCGGTTACAATAGCAATTGTACTGATAAGTTCTAAGGTGGAATGCTTCGTATCTCATCGTATCTGCGTACCTGATTACGACCCTAACAATACAACGATAAAAGTGGTCGAGTAGTTGCAAGCGCGACTGCCGATCGGGAGATTCTGGGTTCAAATCCCAAGTCGGGTATTATTCGATTTTTCTAATTTGGAATTTCTATTAGTGACTCGGAGTCTGGATCTGTGCCCGACATATGGCAATAGGCTCACCATCTATTTCATGGGACGTAAACGTAACTGGTGAAACGTGGGAGTATACTACATTCCTCTGCCTACCCTTTCGGGGATTACAGAACTGATATTACGTTTTTACTCAATATTTGGTATCTATATCAATGATTGAATCATATACCGGCCTAACTAACGTAGGTATGGTCTTTCGGGATAGCTCGCCTAATCTGGTAGAGCACTACAACGCGTTCTCGCTGCGGTCAGCGGGAGCTTCGCATAGACCCGAATCTAATCAGGCTATCTCTAAAACCTACGTGAGTTAGACCGGTACGTACATTCTTTCTTTTTCTAAATTTTGCATACCGTGATAGATAAAACACAGCGAAGTAATTATCTGTAATGTTGCAACAATTGTATTACTTATATGGTATTATGTTCATGCATATAAAGATCTGTGAAAGGCTGCAGGCAGCAGAAGCTGGATGCGGCAAATCAGGGACAGGGCGCGATGGTGTTCATTCATGGAAATGTCAGCCTATGATGATGATGACGCAAATAAAACATCGATTTGATTTGAAGATTCGTAACAATATATCAGTTTATCGCACAAGGAATAGCACAGTGGCGATCGAAACAGGATGTTAGAACATCAATATATAATAAACCAATTAGTTACACCGCGCCATTGTTGTGACAAATTAGAACGGACATTGCGCGCCATTTTAGGCGCCTACACAAAATGGTGGACAATTACCGCGCGCATGTTGTCGCCAGTCGTTCTCGTTTCACTAAGACGTCCTAATCACAGCGTTTCTGTTACAAGAGAAATAAAAGCAGAATGAAGCATACAGTTTATATGTTTTTAGACATTATCATATTTGTCAAGAATTCAACTCGAAATACAAAGTGCTCGCTCAAAATGAGAAGCGGTATGTAACCGTAGTACTTGTATGTAATTAACATGTGAAAGAAATCTACGGTTTAATAAATAATTCATTATTGTTTTTTAATCATGTATTATACATTAGTTCTACATGATTTCGTCAGGACATTCATAAAACTTTATCTTAAACAATTATGCGTATATCTCACTGTGAGTAAATACAAATTAGTCTAGTATTAGTAGCCTAGTGGTTAAGAATTCAGCCTCTCACTCCGGGGGTGCTGGATTCAAATCCATGGCACTCACCTCTTCACAAATAGTGCGTTTTAAATTTAAATATCACTTGCTAAAGGTGAAGGAAAACATCGTGAGGAAATCTGCACAGTTTAGAATTTATAAAAAAAAATATTTCTAAGGTGTGTGAAGTCTGCCAACCTGCACTTGGCCAGCGTAGCAGACTATGGCCTTAACCCTCTCGATATGAACATATTCCAACAGTGGAATTATAAATGGGTCGGTTATTATTATTATTAATTTAGCAAAAAAAACTCTTAATTCTGAACTACCAGTGCTCTGATGGTATAGAAGAAGAAGCAGAACGTGGGACTGTCTCGAGCTGTCCACGTAGCTTGGTATCCCCGCGACTGTCCCACCAAACATTCCGATATCGATTGTATGCAAAAAGCTAATAATACTGCAATGCTGATTGGAGCGAAGTACGAGCTGAATGGTAATCACATCATTAGTAATGATTTCTAGAAATTATTTTATGGTGTATTAGGAGGTATTTTGGGATGGCTGAGGAATAATAAACATAAATTGAGTGATAAAAAGAAAAAAACTATAAAGACATTTATTACCGGCGATTAACATCGAATGAATCAATGAATCCACTGCAGTCCATGGACATCAATAAATGATTAACAAGAACAAAGTCCTGTTTAAAACTATTTCATGAATTTGAAACGCTGTAGATGCTCGCTGTAGATTGAGGGTACTAAAAGGTATGCACCACCGGACACCGTATTCAGGTATTTGCAAAGTAATTTTCGCTTAAATTACTATCAAATAGAATTCTTCTGTTTGTATTCACTTGCTAATACACTACACTATATACGGCTCAAAAGATTTTCTTTGGTACGTACTGCCTGACTGATTCCATATTAACAGACTGATTCATGACCGCAGAACCTAAGCTGTTGTACACACGATTACTTCCATGATGTAAGTACTCACAAAGAGATTTCAAGAAATTGCGTTCCTATTGGGCTAAATCTCTATGCTTCTATCGTTATCGTGTCACAGTCCACTCTTACTCTTCTATTTTTAAATTCCTGCTCAGCATTTATAACACTAAATTTTTTCCCAGAGATGAAAATAGCAAAGAATAGTACACTCTCACGATTCACCTGTTATGTTCTAGCTCCCACTATGGAATAGAGGGAGAGTATATTGTCATTTACCGGGCACAAATCCAGACTAAAAGCTACTATTACTAGGAATTCTGAGTAAGAAAAACCCGATAGTACCCGACCCGGACATCAACCCAGGAATTTTCAATTACACCTACAAACGAAGCAATCACGAGGCTGGCAGTTCTTATTCTTCCTTTCCTTCTATGCCCCTCCCCAATTTATCATCAGTCACCTAACCTTTGATCTCCATTCTCACGCGGAACCTTTTTGAGGTAAAAGTAAAGTGACTCTCAAGACAACCTTCGAATCCTCGTATCGCTGATGAAGAAGTCTATATCAGTATAGTCGACCTAATATTCACTAATGTTCACATAATCACTGCCCGCCAACGTGAGCGATCAGTACGCCGTACACGCTCAACTCCTTGTTTCTAATGAATCGCTCGTAAATCAACCTCACAGGCTCTCGCAGCTAATTGGTAAACGGATTCGCCGGTTGACGGATTGGAATTATTTTGCAAATTTATTAGGCTTTTTGTATATACAAAAAACGTGATATTTTGCTTTCCTGTATTATATTTTTCGTGTTAAAAATTAGGGCGCACTGTCTGCAGTTCTCTTATTAAATTATATAATAATATGAATCTTAACACATTTGACTTCAAACGTTTGAACGCACATACTGAACTAATAACAGTTCTAAATTTAAATTTTGAATGTTGAGAGTGTAAACGTCATTCTTTAAATGGCGGGGAAAATATTAGCATCGTTATAGACAGATGTCTTTCCTTATCGATTTTTGTTTACTTAAACGTAAATTCTTAAGCAACCGATGTTAGTCAACATATCTTTTAGGGATAAGTACTCTTACCGACAAGTCGTAACTGAGTATTCAAAAACATCTTTCGTCTTAGCTGTTTTTTCGACTTAAGGACGTATTTCGTTCTAAGTTTTTGTTTAGTTATTAACAATGAGAAATAAATAAAATAATTAATTTTAAAGTATACAATTTTACAGATATAGCATACGAATCGTAATTGTATCGCCCTAGTGTTTAGAATTTTGTATCACGACATCAGCATTGGCAAAACGTAGACGTATTGTAACAGAGTTTTATATCTATAAGTAGTTCATAAAGATGATAATTAACGTGCCAAAGAACATAGGTGTCTGTCGCCGGTGTCTTCCTTCAACACCTCCTCATGGAACATTTTTGGTTAAACGTCTACGTCGGTTTTAGTTATGTCACGTAACGATAGCAGACCCATGCGGTTCCTGGATCACTGTGCTGTCTTTACTACAGGATAAATAAACGTTTTATCACCTGAATTAGTGACTAACGATAGTTTAAAAATAACTATTCTTTTGATTTTAAATTAAGCATCATATTTATAGATCATAGCAACAAATATAGTCACGATTATTTCAATAGAGTCGTTTCAATACTTTTTATATAAGGAAGGAAGTATTAAACACTCATTATATCCGACCATAGACGTCACGTGAAGTTGCTTCCGGTCAACAGTAATAATCATACGTATTTTATTAGTCATTGATTTATGATTCATACTGTCATAACAATAGAATTGTTCATAGACCAGGGTACGGTGGCAATTCAACTACGCATTCATCTCATCGGATAGCCCAGATCTCTTCGACACCTAAAGAATACTTCATACATTGTAGAACATTTGCAGATATGAACAAGTTCCTGTGATTGAAAATTCTATATACAGAACTAGATTGAAAAAGAATTGAACTGCTGTGATAGATTTGATTGACAGTTGCTTATCCCCTGGCAGCACGGACCTGTTCAGTCGACAAAATTATTTTAGTTCTATTATGTAAAATCATTATAACACCGCTTCAATATAAGATCATAAATAATATTAAAATACACATGTACCAAGACGCTTATTCTTTGGCCACTTAAATTTAGCCATTTCTTACTTGCACGCAGATAATATAAACGACCATAGATAATAGAATTTCTTGGAACCTTGAAGTACTATAACGGATATCAGGCACGTTTATATTCAGGTATAAGCTATCGTAAAATTACTCAAAAAGGCATTTGTTGCGTGTTCCAGGTACGAAACGCTACAACGATGGCCCATCACGAATGAATAGTGGTTCGCCAGAATTCGATCGATTCGACCATAAATTATGAATACCGGTCATAAGATGTGAGTCATATTCGTACTAGCTTCAATTGGACACGACATAAATGTTTCGTCTAACATGTGCGTTCATTTTTTTTTTAAATAAACAAATGTGTGACGGTTAAATTTTTTTCGTACTCTTGCTGCTTACAGAGAGAAATGCCAAATGGCATTTTTTAAGATTCAGCTTAAGTAATGACGAAAATCAGATATCGGCATCGAATCTCCTAAAGTAACAAAATTATAGACCAATAAATATAATAAAAATACATACATTCAGTAACAACACGCTTGTAATCCCCGAAAGGGTAGGCAGAGGAATGTAGTACACTCCCAAGTTTCGTCAGTTACGTTTAAGTCCATAGAATAGGTGGTGAGCCTATTACTATATACCGGGCACAATTCCAGACTCCGAGTCACTACTAGAAATTCAAAATTAGAAAAATCTAATAATTCCCCACCCGGGATTTGAACCCACGACCTCTGGATCGGCAGTCCCGCTTGCAACCAGTCGACCAAAGAGGCAGTCAGACCTATAAATGTAAAAACAGTATACGAATAAGATTTGCATATCCAAAAGTATAACAAATATTATACATACATAACATACATAATACATAATAGGAAGGGCATTCTAAATTTACGACAGTTCCGTTAATTTATCAAAACTTGCCATTCAGAAGAGTATAAATTAAGTGATTCTTTAATGTCTTGGGGCAGACCCGCAATTGTGATCATGTGAAATTAATTTCTACCCAAATTAAATAATATTGTGCTTCATCCATCCATCCATTCGATTTATTATTATATCCATCCATTCTTCCATCCATCCATCTACTAGTCTTTGGACGTCCATTGCTGGACATAGGCTTCTCCCAATGCGCGTCACTGCTTTCAGACCTGGGCCTTTCATTATGTTGTTAAATTGTGATTGAGAAGAAAAATTGTATTTTTATAGGTAAAACCTGTAATAACTATTATATAGATAGAATTTACTTACACCTTTAATTATATCCGCTTGGCAACATTAAGTTGCGGCAAATTTGCAACGGTTTAACAAAATAAAAAAAAATTAATACTACAATCTGAACAGGTGCGTCAACAGAGTCAATAAAGTCGATCGAGTAATTTTGACGATGACTGAATGCTAATGGCTGAATGTCGATGCTTTTGCCTTACGTCATGCCAAATATTATTGTTGTTTTCGCAGGAATTATATTTTTATTTCTGCATTTAATGTGTTTTAAAAGAGGATCAATGTAATTCATGCGCTATACCCTAAGGCCTGCGTGATATATGTATATCATCATCATCGTCATCATCAGCCTATCTTAGTCCACTGCTGGATATAGGCCTCCCCCAATGAGCGCCATCGCGCCCTGCCCTGTATATGTGGTCCCCTCGATAATCATTGATTGCCATTTTCATAAATTAAAATAGTTCAGCTATCGCCAACTTTCTTTTAGAATCTATTGGAAATGTGATATTAAAATTTTTTACACTGTTCAAGTACGCCGCTATGACGTCATCACACAAGTCTCAGATCATCGGGCACGAGTTGTAGATACATACATATATACGCATATAGTTATGTCGTATTTGAACGACGACAGATGTGTAAGGATAGATATTTGGAACTCAGTGCTTTCTGACTACCGCCTAAGGGACCTGCCGTGATAATAAAATAATAATAGTGGTTTTAAAGCTACACAGAATATATATACTGTAAATGCAAATAATATTTTATATATCTATTTTGTTATAAAATTGTATTGTTAATTTTTAAACTCCATTACTACACAAAATAATTCGCTATCACATTCGTACATGAACCGAAAATGGTTTTTAATGTGTAATAACAAACCGGAAATGAAACCGTAAACAAATTATGTTACGAACACACCTTCTATTAAATGAAATAGTATAATCCGTCGTCGCCTAAACATCGGAGTGACTGGCGTTAAGCATAACAATGCCCATAGACAACCGCGCCAAATTACTAGACAAGACATAAATATATTTATATAATCTGTTATAACGCCGCTGGAATAAGGCAAAACTAAACAGCATTTTTAATGCAGGCATTATTTTTCGGTAAAAAAATACAATTAATTATTATCGAAAAATAAATGTTTTTTAGTAATTATATAGTCACACAAGTACTACTGATAGGCTAAGGTGACATTTTCAAGGTCAGAAAAAAAATTATGCGCTATAATCGTACTTTATTTTGGCGTATTTGTTGTTTCCTGTACTTCCATATTATTATACAGATACTTTCATTTTAGTTGCTTATATTTGTATAGCACAGGTCTGATTCTATGTGCTAGTTTATATCCTACTGTATGGGTACTAATGTCCTCTTGGTATATAACAATTAAAATATTGACCTACAGAATTTTTTGTTTTGAGACATCCTTGTCTTCGGGCCATACTGAGGAATCACTTACCAAGCTCCAAATGTATTTTTATGTATACTTTTTAATTTCAGATAAACACGACCAAATTGTCATTTGGTCCAATTCCTTTTTTGTAGCTAATTTATCTTTTCCTTATTGTTTCCTTTTTTCGTTAATTTTCGTTTTTTGTTAATAATTAGATCGCATTATCTGGACATTATATGTAAATACGTAGTTAAGGGCTCATTTTATGATTATGGAATCTTGTATATTGGTCGATGTTTATCATCTACTCGTACTTTAAATAGGATCGCAGTCTTATTGTAAGTCGGTAATGTATAATTCCCCTTAAAAAATAAATTGGAACTCTTTCTTACTCCACCTTCAAAATACACTAGAAGAAATACCTAGGTGTGACAGTCACGTTGAATAAACCTGCAGAGAAGTTCTACAAGTACAAGCCATATCTCATAAAGATTACATTGTTAGCCGCTAAAGCCTCTATAATTTAAAAACAAAAGAATTGTAATTGAAATGAAGTAACACTGGCACTATGGAACAGGTTTTCGTTGCCAAACGCCGTGTTCTATGCTAAACGGCCAACGATACCATCATTATTGTCTATGACTCGCGCGTTCCAATTTCAAAATGCAGATCGATGACAGGAGTTATTGGAGTCGACATTAGACTAATTGATTAAAATTATTGTTTTACTTATTTATTTGATTGATAAAAAGTGATTTTTAAGTTAAATACAAAAAAGCAATGTCCTAAATATTAAGATAAAGAAATTATTAAAAATTTTATGTCATTATTACCTATATCTGTACGTAAAAAATAATTTTCTGGACCGACGGTTTTCTCAAGACCTGATCATATCGTGGGACCTAAAAGGCCTGAATTTTAATAACCTATTACCATAATCTAACAGGTAGCTAGAAAGAACCGTTTTCAGATACTGGATTCTTAAAA
This sequence comes from Croniades pieria auraria, assembly GCA_018248815.1. Taxonomy (NCBI): domain Eukaryota; kingdom Metazoa; phylum Arthropoda; class Insecta; order Lepidoptera; family Hesperiidae; genus Croniades; species Croniades pieria. Next base: position 11,853 of record DWJK01004151.1, read on the forward strand.
GGCTGTAATAGCAAAAGATTCCATTTAAGATAAGAAAATACATATTCTCTGGTTAAATTGACTTAAATTGGTTACGTATACTTTTTAATTGAAATAATGAAACGAATTATACCCATCGTTCCAATACACTATACTAACGACAATAAAATCAGATCAGCTATATTTTCTATATTTATACAGAACAACTTGTGTATAAAATAGTTCAAAGCGAAAGATGTTGAATTGCGGCTGCACACCTCCCCTGTTCTGTCCAAAGGACGCACAAGATGGCGGCCACACAACAAATTGGTTCGATGACGCTGCAGCCGCCAAATAATGGTATTTACATATTGTTTTGTCACTTTCCTCTTTATTATTTACTGGCTTAATGGCTTGTGGGCACTTTTGGGAGAAGTTTTTTTTTTTTTTTAATCACTTCACGAAGATGCATTAATTAGGTACTCCCAATATTGCCAC
>DWJK01004152.1:0-12302 GCA_018248815.1 Croniades pieria auraria
GTGTTCTACACTCCTCTGCCTACTTCTTCGGGGATAACAGGCGTGATGTAGCGTTTTTTTTTTATTTTACTGACAACCTAATTCCACGGCATTCCAAATAAATTTTACACCGTCAACGTAAGCGAGTACGAAACATATATGGAGGTGAATGTTGATTATTTTTTTATATAACATTGTCATTACCGTCGGCCCGTCGAGGCGAGGTCGCAACTACTACGCATTACTGATTTGGGAGTAGTATTGCGAGCGGCGTGAAGCGGATCTCCACAGAGACTTGCCTCACCGAGGCAGGCGCACGCGCCGCCTCGCCCGAGTAATGCGCTGTCGGCATTTTGCTACGGGCAACGGTCGTTTAATAAAATGATAGTTAAAATTTTACATATGTTCAATATTGAAAAATACTACAAATGTTCAGGCGTACGATCACATTCACATCGAATTAGCAGAGGAACAGTACGCTGCGTTAATGTTGATTATAACTAAGTACGCCGCGGGCCGCGAGGCGCCGGGGGCGAGGCGGGCCGACATCATCGTATTTGCTTCTTTGCGGTCAAATAAATCTTATTGCTCGCAAGGAAAACTGTTACAGTCTAGGGTCTATTAAAATAGTGATGCTGTAATTCAGCCTCTCACTCTTGTGCTCCTAGAAAATCCTGACGCGCGCTCTTCAAAAATGTTCTGAATTCTGGGATTACATATCACGTGAAAAAATCTGCACACTGTAGTCTCCATTGTTTCCTCTGAGGTGTGCGAAGTCTGCCAACTAGTACTTTGCCAGCGTGGCAGAATTCAATTCTCCTAAATTTAAGTAAAAACCCGTGTCCAGTAGTGGAACGGTAAAACCACATATCACTGCAACTCCCGTTCAGCAAGCCACACGTCACCTACGAGTATGCGTTGTTAAATATACGCCGAAGCCCATAAACAAGCACGAAGTATTTAATAGAGAGAATATATATATTATGAGGTAAAATCCCTGTCAGTGCTGAGCAGCCAGTAACCAACACGCGGGCTGTGCGCCGCCGCAAAGCTGGCGCATGCAAACAGACCAGTGTGCCTATAGCTATGTTATAATATTACATAATATCTCAACTTTATTATCGCTCGGTCAAAATACTATGAAAGTACGAAAATATAAATGAGAAACAAACATGTTAACAGTTTATGTGAGCAGGAATGTTGAGTGACGCACCCTGCGGGTGACAATTAATAGTTGATCGTAAACAAGTGAGATGCGCCCGCACTTGCAAATCTCATTCGCTCATGTGTAATGAATGTAAACATACCGACTCATGTTTAATGGATGAATGTGATTGTTTTAATAACAAGGTGTCATACTTACCGCAACCTCTGCAAAGTAGAATAATTGCCATTTTAATGCATTTTTCAACAGTGAAGAACGGGAACATCTTAAGATATTAGAAGCTACTAAAAGGAATACATGGCACGAGACAGGTTTACGTTATTTGCCACTGCAGACGTAACGGTGCTTTACGAACCCGATACGTCCATAACAACGTATTAAACAAAAAAACACTAAATCAGTTTACAAAAAGTATGAATAATTAAACGACAAAACAATAGTCAGAATTTAAACGTGAGAAAGTGACAAAGTATTGCCGTCTGGAGATACACATAATAAAGATAAAATGTACTTCAATTGAAACAAATTGGGACAACCGTTGCGAATAGCAATATGCAATAATTGTGGAACAGTCGGCAACCTTATATTATATTGTTTTGTTGCCATACATATGGTTATTAGACGAGATTCTTGAGTTCATTTTACAACAGTAGAAAATATAAATACTGTTTGAAGCTTTGAATTTTTTTTTTTTAATAATATATGAATTAACGATTAAATTAGACATGTTGGAAACGCCCCCATTATTGGCGCGTTGCGGATGACGTCAAAGGTCACGTACAATGTCGTTTTTATCGGGTTTAATATATATTTAATCATAGAAAAGGTAAAAAAAGGTATTTTATAGACATTGCGCAGTACCACTGTATCAAAACACTATAAGCCTTCTGTTGCGAGAGATGTGAACATAAAAACAATGGTGTAAGGTTATGAGAAGTGATGAAGTTTTTCCAACATCCTATTTACATTGTAGCAAAGATCACCCCGTGATTGTATTTCAAAAATTAACACGGTGTGAATTGGTCATATGTAAGTTTGTAGACATAAAGGGCCGTAGATTACTCTGGTTATATCTTCCTAATTTACAAAAGTCAAAATGTTTAGTCACAGAACTATAGCTACTTATTAATCCTGTCTATCCTCGGGGAATCTGTAGTGTTTAATTTATTTCATATTGAGGAACTTCCTCGACATAAAGTTTTATCTGTAGATAATTAATGTTTTTCCTTGATGTTTCTTGATATTTTATTCAACATAATTTGTTATAACTGAACAAATTATGTTGAATACTATATCAGGGTATAACAAGGAAAAACATTAATTACAGTTAAAAGAAGGCGTTGTGCCTCATAATTTTTTTACCTTCGCGCCAAATTTTTACCAAAATTCTACGTCCCACCACGGAATAGGGGGTGAGCTTACTGTCATATCCCGCGTACAAATACTAACTCTAAGCTGCTACTAGGAATCTAAGACACAACCCGTTAGTACCAAACCCGAGGATGAAGCGAACGTCTCACGATCAGCGATCGCGCTTGTAATCACTCGAACAACGAGGTAATTAAATATTTACCCATTATTTCACTTTCCAAAAATATGCTGTCATCATTAAAACCTCTATTTCTGGTGGATTGTCCAATTGCACCTCTTGACAAAACCACTTTCCGTCTTTATCCCTGCTCCCTATATCACATATACGAATTCGAACTAAGCAAAGGAAAGCACTGCAGGAATTTAAATAAAAACAATTTTTATTGGAAACGCGACTAGTAACAGTATAAATATCGATGCCTATAAATGCCACATGCCCTGTGACCTCATGTTCCGATTCGCAAGATGATGCGTTTCGCTTGCCTAATTTGCTCTCTCCGATCATATTTTGATGTAGTTAGACACAATTTGAGTAGGAAGATAATGGTTTATGTGTAGTTGTGACTACAGTACCAAGGTAGAAAATACAAATAAATTTAACTCACTTGCGTGTGTTCTGTAGCAGTATAGTGCATTTTAGGTATCTTAGTGAATCTTACAAACCATGCAGTTATCTTTCAGATAGGCAAATATTCATAAAGTCCTATACCATTTATCTTTATCAGTTCAATATTTTATAAACAGCAATATCCATTTAGTCCTGCTGTTGATAAATAATGGTTACAATCTCTTACTTCATGTAATCTACTAAAAAGATCTATTTTTAAATAGGAAAGTAAGTACGAATAAGTAGTAAGTAAGTACGAATAACTAAATATCACCTAAAACTTTAATAAGTATGTTGATTACCGCATTGGTTGAATGATTGCAAGTGTGAATTGAAGAGGCCCTGGTTCAGTCCCTGGGTCCACTACTATCGAGTTTTTCTAACTTGAAATTTTTAGTAGTAATTCAGAGTCTAGATTTTTGCCCATTGTATCGCAATAGACTCACCCAATATTCCATTGTGGGACATGAACATAATTACATAAAACTGGGGATTTTACTACACTGGTCTACCTACTCTGGAGCATATAACACAAGTTATGTATTGAAAAGTAAACACATATATTAAAATCACAAATGAATTAATAAATATGATCTTTAGCAAACATACTGTGGATGCAAACAGACTTCACTATACATATAAATAAAATTATACCTCTTCAAAAACCTTAAGTGCATATGTGTTGTCATCATCCATAAAGTAGACAACCCCTCTCTTGTCTTCAATCTTGAGCAAGTGTTCCCTCAACCAGTTCAGTGCCACATTCCTTTGCTCCACTCCACTGGCCTGAAGATATCAATGTTATCAATGATAAATAACGAGACATTTATGGAAAAACTTAATTGGTTAGGTTAAATTACTTACTTTACTTAGATATGGATGAATATGACATGGATGAACTTAAAAAATATTTAACTAATTTATATGTAATGTTATAAATAAATTTAATAAATAATTTAATAAATAATAAGAATTTTATAAATAAATTTTGTACTAATTATTCCTTTACCAACCATTATATGTAATTCACTAAAAGTATGCAAGCAACCAAGTGAGTTGTTCCCTTGATAAATTAACAGCAGTGCTGTAGGATCACTCTCTGTTACTTATCACATGCAGTACAACAGTGCATCACATTTACAACAAAACCAATCAAACACAATGTTAAACAGTCTGTTATTAAATGTCTTTATACAAATTGTTTCCTCAGTACCACAGCCAGTAATAATTCTTTTCTTCATATTTATCACAAGGATCTTAAAAAAGCTTCATTAGTAATAACAGTGAGGAGAAAGAGACCCAGTTTATAATTTAAAAGTACTTGTGTAAATTACTGTCCTAACTTACAGAGGTAATTAGTAATTTTTATTAAATTTACATTGAAACAACATAAACAGTGAATATTGAAGAAAAGCCCAAAAATAATTTCAAAATATTTCAACATACACAATACCAACTAGTGTTGAAGGTAGCGGTTTTAAAAACACATATATTGATATCCATTACCTGAAACATAGCACACACTGATGACCCCATGAATGTAAAACACTCAGGGTAATAACAACAAGCTTAATATCCATGTATAGCAAGAAAGCAATAGGGAATAGATTGTTCAGTTGTAACCATTGATCCATATTTACATCTTATTGAAACACCTACATATTTCTCATATGAACCAAAATGTAACTTTATGGTACATTTATATTTGGCAATGTTTGTCAGATGTCTAGATGTCATTGATATTCTGACGAGTCAATGAATAATAATACAACAATCATTCAAGTCATTCAATTAAATTGGTTTTGCTCAGTCAATGTTTATCTATTTATGCTTTAAATGTGAAAGTGTGAGAAAACACAATAGATGTTGTGTGTGAATATAAAGTAAGAATGTATAGAAATTTTACATTGGATCAAACATAACAGTAGAGAAAGTTTAAAATACAGATAGATCTTAATAAAAATTATTCTTTTTCTTTGATAAAGATGAGCAGTGGAACCTTCATGCTACTGTTACTGTGAGACCAGAAACAATCACCACACATGTTCTCCAGCTAAACACATGTGATAGGCAAATTCAGTGGTCGGCAGACATTACAATTTTTACTGCCAATGACTTTTCCAAGCATCCTATGTGAGAAACTGTCATGCTGATCACAACATTCTTAATTGCCAAAGTTGATGTTCCAGGTGGTAAAAACACTTATAAATTCAGATTGTTTCTAGTACAAATGTATATTTAACGTAAATAGAGGTTATTAAAAGAAGAAATAATACTCACAGTAGAATGCTTAGTCTTATGAGTTTTCACATTGAGATGTGTGTATTTCAGTGTAGACTCCTTGAGCAAGTTGGCAACCAATTTAGTTTTGGTGTCTGAATCCTCAATGATGATCCAATGAAAGTTCTTTACCAACATCAAAGTTTGTGACAATCTGTATGAAAATGTACATAATTTACTAATATGCAGGTAAAACACAAACCATCCACCTTGAGCTTTAAGAATAGTGCTGGTGAGGCACCTGTAGGGTCACTTTAGTTAGAATAGAGCTGTACATAACTGTACAGTATAGACACTGGCACAGACTGAGAGCTGACAACAGAGAATGCTTAGTCTATTGTATCAGCTGTATGTTTGTTGTCCATCTAAATAGAAGACTGAAATACTTCAGGTGTCTGAAGAAAGAAAATAATGAGAGCATCAAATGATTATTAGCATCCTAGCAAAACTTGATGTTGAGCCAAAACACAAACTGTAACCAAACAGGCAGCTTCTCTCCCAGTTTTAGATGAAATTATAAGCAAAACTTAATTACTTGATTTTAAATTTAATCTATTTCTTATTAACCTTAAAATGTGGTACTCTGCCCAGCTTCATGTTAAAAAAAATATTGATTTATTGTATATACCATCTTCATTTTGAATTGTTTGATATATTCTTTACCTCTATCAATAAAACAAATATTATCAATTGCAGAATGTCGTATCATATTGATTTATTGTACTAAACATAACATCACACCTGTAGTTCTCGAAGGGGTAGGCAGAGGAGTGTAGTACACTTCCATGTTACACCAATTAAGTTTACATCTCAAAATGGAATAGGCGGTGAGCCTATTGCCATACATTGGGCACAGGTCCACACTTTTAGCCACTATGAGAAATTTCTACTTGAAAGTCTAAGTTAAAAAAAAAAAATAACCAATTGGGTATTTGAACTCGAGACCTCCTGATGGGCTGTCACCACAACCACCATGACCAATGAGGCAGTCAAGTGTTATTGTATTCATCATAATTATATGACATGGGCAAAAGGAAATAATATATATATAAATATTTATTAAAAACATTTAAACTACTCCAGGAAAATTTTAAACTACAGATAAACCGACGATTAATTACTATAAAACTGCCTTGTTAGTTGAGTGATTGTAAGCACAATTGCCAATCGGGTGGTCCTGGATTCAAACCCCAGGTCAGGTAACATTGGATTTTTCTAATTTAGAATTTCTAGCAGTGACTTGGAGTCTGGATCCTTGCCCAGTGTATGGCAATACCACCTATTCCATGGGACGTAAATGTAACTGGTGAAATGTGGAAGCGTACTACACTCCTCTGCCTACCCCTTCGGGGATTACAGATGTCATGTTACATTTTTGTTATACTAGTATAAAAGTACTTTGATCCAATACAACACACAATGTATGATTTGGCATATACCCAGGAGCATGCAATACATTTTCCCTGTAGCCCACATGGAGAAAGGATATAGAGGAATAATAATAATATTAATATTACTACTACTACTACTACTACTACTAGTAAGATTATGTGGTTGAAGAATAATATAGGCATGATTTTGTGATATGGATTTCAGGCAGGGTCATTGTTACCAATTCTGACTATAAGGAAATAAATCTTGTTTGAGTGTTTTTATTTTTTTCAGTAAAACAATTTCTCATGGCTGTCAGTATTACATAGCCAAGATACACAGTATTACACAGCCACAGATATCAATAATTAAATCTACAGTTGCAATTATGACAGGCACTGCTTATCTCTCAGTATATCAACTTTTTACTTAACTATGACATTTCCTTCTAGGACATAATAAAGTTTAAATAAGATACTTTCCATATTAAAACACATTACGAGAATAAATCATGTTAAATTTATTTTGGACCTTATCAAACCTTATCTAGTAGTGACTCAGAGTCTGGATGTGTGCCTGGTGTATGGCAATAGGTTCACCACCTATTCCATAGGATGTAAATGTAACTAGTGCACCGTGGGAGTGTACTACACTCCTCTGCCTACCCCTTCGGGGATTATATGTGCGATGTTACGTTAGGTTCTTATCAAAATAACACTATTTTCAAAAATGAACTCAATACACTTAAAGTAATCTTGTCGTGGTTCGATTGTTGAAACGTATAACATACTAAATCTACAATTTCCGTCACATTAATTAATACTTTTTTTGTAATTTTTCTTTCGGTGAACATGCTTGTAATTAATTATACTTGTCTAATGACAAAACAACAGAAAGCGCAATTTCAATGGCATTACAGAGGATTGATTGCCAAACGATCAATAAATGTTTAGTTCTGCTGTAAAACCAAGGGCAGGAGCATCACGAAATAATTGACTATTTACCTTGTGAGATCTGCCTTCTGTGCCAGCCGCGCGTAAGTCGGTGTGATTCCATAGATCGTAGGAAAGTAAGGAACTATCTCAGGTGTAAACTGACACTGAAAAGCGGGCCTGCTATTGAACAAAAATAATACAACAAAAATCAACATCCCGAGAGCTAAATATTGTTTCTTGATGTTTACAAAAGGCATTTTATTTTCACTTGGGATTTTTTGTAAAGATCCCTCCTTACAACTCACGTCCTCTAGACTGTACACTACAGGGGTATATTCAGCGCTGTGTGAGATTTCACATGTCTGACGATTTTATAAATGTATCCATTCTAGTACCGGTATTTACAAGTCCTTTTGAAGTATATAATGTTACAGTATCGATATTGACTAGAATCAAACCTGAGTAAATGACAAATGCTCAGTGAATACTGAGGAAAGGGGATCGGGGAGGGAGCAAACAAAATTCGCAGAAACTAGCACCTCCTGTCAGTTACGAGTGCAAATTCAAATGTTGCCATAATCTCATACAGATGGCGTTTACATATTTATAACTGACAATAGATAGTTAGACATTTACAGTTTTTTACAATACCATGAAGTGTCAATAATAACTGACGATTCACTGTAAATAATGAATATGACAGTACCTAATAAGACACCGTCATTTTTAAAATTTAGATACAATATTTCTATGAATTCCTTTTAAAGTAAACATCACAATGAAGTCGTGTCGAACATAGGCTTTCAACAAATATCATCATTCCAAATAGTTCTGTGTTTTGGATGTGAAACATCATAGGCGCACCTTGGGCGTGTAACCGACTTGTATACCGTGACGGCAAACGGCATGACTATGCCATGCCGTAATGCCTACGCTACGTCACTGCTCTTGACTTGCTTGTTTGGGCGTGCACGTAAAAAAACCAACATACATTTTTTTTAAATTTATAAATGTAAAATAAAATGTGACAGTATTTTTAATTGTCATTATCATTCGAATGATAAGAAAAATATATCTATTTTATTAATGAAACTCCTTTTTCCTTTATTACTCTTCATGTTTCTTTATAGGTATTCCTTAATTATAAAATCCAATATTAATATAGATGTTTCACTTCTGCCGGAGGTCCTGCGACGGCTTATTTTTTTATTCCAGCAGTTGTCTGCGCTTCTTCTCAGATAAATTATACGTTAATGAATTGTGGCATTAAAATAGATATATTACTAATTTTTTTTATTACAATTGGCTTGTAATTTTGTCCTAGTTTATTAGTACAGAAGTACTTCTATTTTTTTAAGTACGAAATTTACTTTAATATGAAATAAAAGCCTTTACAAAAGAATAAGCTTAAAATTAAAAGTTAAGCATGTGTTCTTGCTTATGACTGAATTATGGAAAAAAAATTCAATTTTTAAAAGCATTTTACATTAAATAAATGATCTTAATATTTAAAACAACGATACATTTCTTCCTGGCTGAAAAAATTATATCAAAGTGAACAATAACATGATTTGAAAGAACTATCAATGTCAAATTAACTGTCAGATCTACTGTTATTGTTATTATATTATCGCAGGTGAGTTCCCTTATGAGGTATGAGGTAGACATAGAGCACCGGCACTCAAATACTTGCAGCCCTGACCTGCTTCTTCTATATTTGTCATTCTTTTCTTACATAATCGCCAGTTTCTGAGATTTGTAACTTCCCCATAAATCAGTATTTAATATATTTGGCCGAGATACATGAACGTTGCTATCAGCAACATTCTATGTCAGCTGCTTTCTCATTCTGTCGTCTGCCATTCCTTTTACAAGTTCTACATATTCGCACCATCGAACCATGTAGTCCAAGATCCCAGAGCCGTAAGACACAACTTATTTTCTAAAGCATATAACTTTCGGTTCTCAGTAGTCTCTTGTGTACTTTTTAATACCTGAATGTTTGTGGAGCTTGCCCGGTGACACCTGCGCAGGTACCAGGTGAGAAAGGTAACTAAAAATCAGAGTTACTTAACTTAAATTTTTATGACTGATTTTTATATATGTTTTGTAGAATATTACTCTGAAGTCATATAAAAAAAATCAGGCGCTTTCCATGGGCCAAAACTTTTATCAGACGCTTTAAAGCTCTTAAGAAAAATAAATGAACTTAATTTATTTTTAAATGTCTGATTTTTTTATGTTATTAAGATAACTATTACAATGTTATATTTAATCAGTCAGACAAATTGCAATGACCCAACATCCCATAAACACAAAAATTACTCAACCATGAGAACTGAAACTCGAAAGTTATATGCTTTAGAAAATAAGTTGTGTCTTACGGCTCTGGGATCTTACTCTATACCAGCTAGCACCATGTCGCGTATTTTAAAACACGACTTAGGACTTTCAGCCTATAAGAGACGCACTGGGCATTTCTTAACTGATAATTTAAAAAAAGAATAGGGTGGTAAAATCAAAACAACGACTTAAGCGGTAACGAAAGGAAGGTCACGCAAAAATTTTGTTTATGGAAGAGAAAATTTTGACAATTTAGCAATATTTTAACAAACAAAACAACCGTATTTATGCTGAAAGCTTTAAAGAAGCTTCCCAATTAGTCAACAGAGTACAACGAGGGATGGTACAATTTGGTGGGGTGTCAGCTATGAAGGAGTGGCTGGGCCATATTTTTGTGAAAAAGGTATCAAAACATCGGCACAAGTGTATCAAGATACCATTAATAACACCATGTTCAATAACCAAGAACGGTCCTTTCTGCAAGACTCGGCGCCAGGTCATAAAGCTCGATCTACCAATCTTGGTTAGAAACAAACGTTTCGGACTTCATTAGAGCTGAAGACTGGCCGTCATCTAGTCCTGATCTTAATCAATTTGATTATGATTTATGGTCAGCTTTAGACAGTAAGTCTTGCTCTAGGCACCAAGATAATTTGGAGTCCCTAAAATAATCCATACGATTGCCAGTGAAGAATTAATCCATAGAAACAGTGTGTGCTGCTATTGATAACTGGCCTCAACGTTTTAAGGACTATATTGCAGCCAATGGAGAGCACTTCGAATAAGCTCTATATATTTTTAATGGTTTTGTTTAATGTATTAAACACATTGTAATAGTGACAATTGTTATGTAAAATTAAAAAATGTTGTTTTTCTTTGCAACAATATTTATGGCAAGACTAAGTATAATATACTTCTAAATTATTTGCTACATTTGTATTGAAATGACATTTTAGTTCTACATAAAGGTTATTTGCATTTTTGTCTAATTACTCTTTTTCTGTACCTCTGGACGGGTAAAACTGTCTAGAGAAATGCTAGAACTGAGTGATGTTAATATGAAAGCGCTATAACTGCACTAAGACTTGTCGCTATGCTTCAGTGATACTAACATTGCAGCGTTCCGAATGGAAACTCTGAGATAAGCGGATAAAGTAGCATTATTTATATTTCTCGCAGTTAATTTTTGACTGTTTATATATATTTTTGGGGGTACAGATGATGTTTATTATTTTACAGAAGATACGTACTAATTATCTCAATGAGCTAAAAGATAATATATTCGACACAATAAAGAAAAAAAACGAAGACATCGTGGAGGCGCAAAGAAAGTTCGAACGGGAAAAGCAGACGCTAGTTGAAGAGAAAAAACTGTTGGAAACTGCTAAACTAACTCTTGAAAAATTAAAAATGGACTCAGATACCGCCCGCAAGAAGCTTAGCAGTGGTGGGTTATGTATATAAGCAAAAAGTAAAAGGAATTACTGTCAAAATGTAACATCGCGCCTGTTATCCCCGAAGGGGTAGAAAGAGGAGTGTAGGGCATACACACATTTCACCAGTTAGTTTACGTCCGATGGAATAGGTGATGGGCTTATTGCCATACACTGGGCCCAGATCCAGACTCCGATTCACTACTAGAAATTCTAACTTAGAAAAATCCAATAGTACCCGGCCCGGGATTTGAACCCAGGACCTCCCGATCGGCAGTCGCGCTTGAAACTGGTCGACCAACGAGGCAGTCTATCAAAAACAACAATTGATGAAATTTGGTTTTTGTTTCCAAATATTACGCATATTTTTTTGTAGCTAGTTTTCCTAAAATATTAGGTGTAATAACCAATATATAATAATCAAGATTCCAATAATTGCGTCAATGTTGTTGCGTCAATTTTTTAAGAATCTTGCCACCGTAGTGTCCATATTTCTTTTTCACACCACGATGAGTCAACGTGGACTAAAAAGTAAAATCTTTTAAAGTGTTAGTGAAAAAAATAATTCACATTGATATTTGCGCAAAAACTACAGTCTTACTTAACTTAATCGACCCATTAACATTTTACTGTTGGAATACGGGTCTCCTCTCATATTGAGAGGGTTAAGGCCGTAGTCCGCCACGCTGGCCAAGTGCGAGTTGGGGACTTCACACACCTTAGAATTTTTTTTATTTTTTTTTCTAAGATGTGCAGGTTTCCTCACGATGTTTTCCTTCACCGTTAGCAAGCGATATTTAAATTTAAAACGCACTTTT
>DWJK01004153.1:0-12302 GCA_018248815.1 Croniades pieria auraria
GGCTATAGTAGACCGGGAGAAAAAAGCCGGACAAAAAAAAACTCCCAGCACTCTTTTAAATAACAAAATTTGAATAAGGTTAGCCATGTTGCAGTATGGCTAAAGGCACACTACCTATTTAATGGGACGTAAGCGTAACTGATGAAACATGAGAGTGTACTACACTCCTCGGCATACCCCTTTCGGGATTACGGACGTGATGTTACGTCTTTATATGTTATAATCTTGCATCATTAACCAAAATGTATGTGGTATCTTTAAACACTAAACTTCCAACTTTAGTTCTTATTTTTATTTTGATACGAAACATATTTTCAGGTCTATAAGAATATACATATTTGGCGCTCGTGTCTACCTATTTCGTAAGAGACCTAGCGTGATTATATAATAGCACAATAAAGCACTACTTCTTTCCGTCTATCACAGTTTGACAAACTTTACAAAAAATTAATATACTTTAAAATTACATTAAAAAAATCTTACAATCTTCCAGTTAATGTATCGAAGGCCTTGATCAACAGACACGTTCGTATGCTTTCGCAGCGCGTTTCACACAAATTCTTTGTTAGGCAGTGTATGCAAATCAGTTATATATAATTACGAGCTGAACTAGTTCAAGCGCCTCAGACAACCAGTTGGGAAACGTGTCCGTTTTGCTAAGTAGTCATACTTACCATTACACTTATCTGTGCATTCAGTTTGAAGATACCTGCACTGTTTTTAAATACCAGGATATTACATTATTACATACATAAACATCTTCACGCCAAGTTGCTTAGGAGGTGGGCAAAGAGCACGGAGAGCCAAACGTCCAAATTTACCTACTTCTTCACCGAGGTGACTTTCGCTCGGGTTATCGTATATTCTCAAACCTTATATCCCTAGGTCGCCTCTTAGCATGAGAAGGGTTAACACCATAGTCCCTTACGTTATCAAACTGTGGTACATCAGGTGGCGCAGTTTGTTAGATTACCTGGGTATTATGAATTATAAAAAAACACAATCTTACAAATGACTTGTCACATTATCAATAGAAACAATCTTAATGAATGAAGTACGGTAGATCTGTAAGGAGAGATATGCAGCACTCAGACATCGCAGCCTACCCCTTAAGGGACCTAGCATAATGAAATAATAAAAAATTTCAATTACGTCTATTTTTAGCTCTAGCTGTTTTTTCCAAATATTTAAATTTTAAAGGCACAGTAATGTTACCACGCTTATATTAGCTTGGCTTGTATGTATTTATGTATGTATCTGTCTATGTAACAATTGACACCCAGCACCCCACGCTTTTAGAACAGTAACAGTAATTCTCGTCAAATTTTATTCTTACATTACGAGTAATTTTTTTTTTTAAATTTCATTAACTAAGAAAGCCTGGTTTTTATTTTTTTAAACTATAATTTATTTCAATAATAAAATTCATATGCACGAATAGCTGAAAATCGAGCTCAGTGGCGTGCCATTGGAGAGGCCTATATCCAGCAGTGGAAGGGAGTAGACTGATAATGATGATCACATCATATTTCATTAAAGGATTTACCACTAAATGTCCTAAACACAACGCCCATCAAAGCAACCACGAATGTTGAAACCAGCTGAATTGAATGCATTGTACTGGCTGCATGATTATATACGATGACGCCCCAGTTTTATTGCGGCACACATACAAAGCGGACCAGGAAGACGGTACTTCGTGAGTACCAGATCATTAGTCAGTCGTGTTTTAAGTATTAACTTGACAATAAAGTGACAACCATTTAAGCTATATACTTACTCCACATTAAACAATCAAACTTCCTAGTGACTATCACAAATGAATGATTTCTATTACTGTTCGATTGTAATCCAGTAAAACTGTTGGTTTGTTCGTTGACTTCCTGTAATTTCACCTTGTGAGTTAAGGGTACACGAACTTAGTAAACATGCTTAAAATATATTTAGTTTTGAACTAACAACAATAAGCAGGGGTTTTAAAAAATGAATACATATTGAGAATTTTTTTTTTAATTCTCCACGTTGATTCTAGTTGTAAAAGTGAATTGCGAATTCGTTTCCGAACAGACAATGTTTTTGAATCGTGCTGTTTGTTCTAAATTTAAAAAAGTATATAGGTAGTTGTATTAATATATCAGTTAATCGTATCTACAACACAAAGAACGCCATTGTGAACGTATGAATTCAAAGCATTTAAAAAAGAATTAGGAATTATGAATGATATTAAAAGACAGAAATAGGTCAATTTTAACGTACGCAAACGTTAAATTCAATTATTTACGATCGTTACGATCCGGGCGTTACACAATTGAACAAACGCTTTTAAGAAAAAAAACCATATCCTATGCGATTCGATTCGGCCGGAGTTTTATAGAAAAATAATAGTTAAATTTGAAGGTGATGAAGAAAAACGCACCATGTATATACAGATATGTTATGTGGACGCTGATTCAAAGCACTAATGACATAATAATGATTGATTCATAATACTGTTATGAAAAACATTGATTTAACAGCTGTATTAAGCGAAGGTCATGAGGTCAAGAACCTGTATTATTAAAAGTCACATTGAGGTCTTTAAAACCATCAAATTCGCTTCATCGAAGTTTTTTTGGTCATTTTAGTAATTACTGTTATATAATCAAGCCAGGTCCCTTTTAGAATAAGCGTAGTCAATATAATTAATTTGTTAACAATCGGTTATTTTTATTATTATACCATCACGCCAGGTCGTTTCGGGATTGGACCCCTGAGTGTTCAATGACTTTATACTCACGAACCTGATATATTTGCTTCAATTCATTGCACTTTTCATACATAACTGATATTTAAATGACCTTTTTGTACTTTTGAAATTTAATATTATAGAATAATTTAATCAATTAAAGAACTGATCATAACCGGCAGTATATTAGTTTAACCCATGTTAAATGTGTCACCTGTATGTTACATGACATTTGGGCATGATGTATTTTATCTTCAACATGTATCTTAATTTTTAGCCGCTGATATGTTGTCGCCAAACGAACTGATTCGATCTGATTGTGATGTAACGTTGACACAATGATAGGTCCGTGTAAAGACCCATGCACACTATCCGATTTGTTCTTCTTTATTGTGCGCTTTTGCTTCTTACGCGATATCGTGTTTTTATTCATTGAAGGTTATGTATAATTAAATGAGAAAAAAACTATGCTTAGTATTCGCTGCGAAACTAAAGCGCGAATTATGTCGAAGGTCCTGATTGAAATTCAATGTTACAATTAAATTAGTACGATGAAATTAAGAGCCGATCTGGTTTTCTCTTAAAATGAACATGGAGCAAATAGTCTACCACGCGAGCCATGTACAAGTTAAAAGATTTCACAGACTTTTAAAAACATTATAGAAAACTAACACGTGTGCAGATTTACAACCAACCATACAATCCAATACCTTTATATATATATACGCGGAGTCTCGGAAACTGCTAAAACGAATTTCCTGGAATAGGTTTCATTTTTAGAAAATGCGTTTTATCCGTGTTTTCAGGCAACGAAAAACTACTGCTTTACCGACACAGCAACGCTAAAGTTATTTCACTAGATGGCGTTGTTAAACTATACTTATTGTAAGCCAATGGGTGTTTGCTTTGAGGTTAGACCAAGAAAATCAATTGTTAACTTATACTATTGATAAAATATGTCTTTTTAACTCACGTGTTCACTTAAAAATGCCTAAAATATCTTTAAGAAAAAGACGCTTACAAACAATATAATACAATATTATTGGTATAATAATACCCAAATATAAAAATACCGAGCAAAGCACGGTCATCAAGGTACTAAAACATTATTGAATATACTAAGCGGTAATTTCATAAACTTTTAGTAGTTTCGAAATTCGGATATCATGCATGGATGAACACGCGGATTGTGTGCATGCCGCATAACTCAAGGGAATGAGATTATAATCAAAAGCGACTTGCGAATAATAAACACATTTAGAACCAAATTTAACATCAGGTCGCGTTCCAGTTAACATAGAAATGTGATATAACCGATTATATTGAAATTTACTCGTTAACTTTATTAGTTAAATCAATAGAACCAATAATCGTTTCTCGCTTTCCATAACACGACACATACAAATGACTTATTAATAATAGTCTATAATAGATAATTTTTAAAGGCCGTGTCACGCATATTATTACTAAAACGGTTACGTGATTACATTATCATAAATAATGGAAGGGTGTTTCTGATATAATAAAATGACTATGTCATAACATTCTTTCGAAATGCTTAGAAGCCTACATATTAAATTGCGTTATAGAAATCGTAGCCTTTAAATAAAAAACTGCAAATCAGCCTTCGTTCAGCTATTTTTAATGAGAAACTTATAGAATGCTGAAGGAATTCATTGTAACCACAAAAAAGATTTTTTGTGGAAGTATACAATATGATTAAAAATATACTGACTTAACTCACTTACCTTTTTCGGGATGGCCCGACTAGTTTCGGACCTGTACGAGGTCCTTCGTCATGAGCTCCCGCCGCTTGCAGCGAGGTCGCGATGAAGACTAGACTCGGAAAAAGATACGAAAGAAAAACGAAAGAAACGGCAAGAAAAACATACGTGAGTTAAACCGGTACATTTTTAATCATGTGTATAAATACTCACGAAACATTTAATAGTCAAAAAGTATACAATATATTTCTTTCAGCTGTTATACAAGCGACAGGAATTCGACAGAAGATAAAGATCGATGGACCAAACACACTAGGGTCATATTAGCTGATTCTATAGGGTTGAATACAAGTATATGACCACAGCCGGACCTCAAGGACAACCGTTTACATATTATAGTCATTTAATATCAATTGACCTGAATACTTGTTCGTGTCCAACATTTAAAACAGGCTCTGACTAATTCAACAAAGGGTTAAAATCCCGATCAACATGACCAGTAAACGCAGCTGTGAATATTTCTATCTATTCAAATAGCAAAGATAGGCGGTACCATTGCAGCGTTCACAATGTACGACCTTGGGCCAATAGCATTTAACTGCATACTCCGATATATTCAAGCTTTCGCCCAATCCATCGATAACCCTAAACTGCAGCCGAACAATGTTTCGATGGCTTGGCATTCGGGGCGATTGAACTGGGTCAAGATCAGTCTCCTCTTCGGCCTTATCATGATTCGTCTCAATGATCTGACAGTTCCATTACATAAATTTGTTTTAATCAGTGTTTAGAGGTTTTAAATATCATCGGATTTTTCTTTGACATAGTTTTGACTTGAAGCAGTCTGGTTGCACCGTTCTGAAGAAAAACGAGTATCGCCGCAGTTTAAAAACGTTCCGAAAATCAACGGTAGTACCTACAAGTAGCTCAATAATATCATCTAGAATAAGAAAGATGTGCGAAATACGAATGACGAAGTACCCAATTTCGATTTTAATGAATACAGGTCCCGAGAGAGACAGTCTCATCTAAGCTCACCAAACAGGTCAGGCACTGGTGGTTGGGAGAATCATAAGTCTCTGAAATGGATAGTGTACTACACTCCTCTGCCTACCCCTCGGGGATTACAGGCGTGACGTTAAGGTTTTTTTTTCTGAAATAGATGGGCGAATGCAGAGAGTGGTGGATGCAGTAGAAGTACTTGAGATAACAATAAAGATATTGGTACTTCGTGATTACAGCTCACCTCTTAAAAGATCCAGCGTTATGAAATAATAATAAATATATACTTTATATCAAAAAAACTTTGCGTATATTGTCACTCCACCTAGCTGGAGGGCGTCCTACGCTACGTTTGCCAAGACGCGGTCTCCACTCCACAACACGTCTACTCCAACGGTAATCAGTTCTGCGACAGATGTGATAGATATACGATATACGCAAAGTGGCTGGCAGCAGTTGGATGCGACGAGCCGAGGATCGAGCTCAGTGGTGTGCTATTGGAGAGGCTTATGTCCAGCAGTGGACGGAAATAGGCTGATAATGAATGATGATGATGAACAAGTTCCGTCAAAGTTATAATAGAGGTACTAAACTCTTCATCATTTTATTGCGTAAAAGGTAAATCAGATTTAATTTAAATGCTCTAAATTCCTTGTTTACTGGCGCAATAGTATTAGAGTACCTTCATAAAATGTCAATGTCACTTGGAAATATTCCTTCATTAAATTTCCATACGAAAACATTTACACCGACTGTTAATACCTTATCCAGTAATTTACGAGTCAGAATATTACAAATATATTGGCGTTATACCAACAGAAAATCTAGTTACTCCATTAATGATAACATAACACCGTAATCATTGTTTCCTGCGAGGGTAGGCAGAAAGTTAGTTTATACTTCTTAACACGGAGTAAAGGGTGAACCTATTTCTATACACCGGGCAATGAAAAACACTATAAATAACATTGTTGAAGGGCAAAGATAAGTACTATAAATAACACTAAACGTAACAACACGCCTATAATCCCCGAAGGAGTAGGCAGAAAAGTGTAGCACACTTCCACGTTTCACCAGTTACGTTTAAGTCCCATGGAGTAGGTGATGAGCCTATTGCCATACACCACGTACAATTCTAGTACAAATTCTAAATTAGAAAAATCCAATAGCACCAGACCCGGGATTTGAACCCAGGACCTCTCTATCGGCAGTCGGCCTTGCAACCACTCGACCAACGAGGCAGTCGTAAATAGCGCTATTATGTTAATGTCAAACACTGTTAATACTGCAATAATATAAGAGCGATGCTATTTGCGGAGGTCTTTATGGGTGGTGGAACGTAATGAGTACTAACAGCGCGTCGGCCGCCGACGGACACGACGCGCTGACAACCGACAAATTGAGAGATTTTCAACTACATTCACCGCATCGCTTCAAACTGCATTTGTATAGCTGCTTGCCCATGCACGTTTATATAACATAATAGTAGTAACAGTATTTATTTTATAAGATTCAATATCAATTGCTAAAACAATGCTAAGCGGTGAAAGAAAGCAATACAAAAAACCTCGAGAGCCATAAACTCTCTATCAAGTTCTCTGAGGCGTGTGAAGCTGTCAGTTCGCAAATGTTACGGCTTTCTATTAATTCTGTAAGGCGACTCGAGCCCACCAGTGAAACTATTAAGTAGTTGGTGAGAACGTTGAATATTTATTGTGTTCTAAAGTAAGATAAATTTCTGTTACATTATTAATTTACATTGTTATAACATGAAAGACAATACAATGTATCTGGTAACATTAAAAATGGGAAACTGGTGTTTAAACTAGCACAATCAGATTTATGAGTCACTAGACCACCATTTTCATTAACTGTGTGTGGTAATTTTGTCGTGTCGTAAATCCACAATGTAGTGGATTTTTAGTTTCGTGACATTGTAGGATTTTTGTCTCTTTGTGTTCTCTTTGAACCAAGTGACATCGCGTCTTCTGCCAATGCACCGTTGGCAGAAGACTGGATGACAAAAATGTTATGTATGTGATAATCCAACCGATTTCGGCCATGACGTCTGCTTGATCTCCGAATCCTTTGATATGCTCTCATATGGCTTATGTAGCCGATCTTCTTCTTGAAGATTCTCTCACACTGCGGGCAGGTGAGCTCATTATCCACATAATAATATGTAATATCCGCAGATGGATGGGATTTTAAATCGTCACGCTTGGTATCCAGCTCCAAGCGCCTCTGAGTCTCAAAATCGAAGACTCGCCTCTTAATGAGAGTTCTCCAATTAATAAAAATGTTATAATCAGGACTAAAAAGTAAACAGCTCTACTTTTAACACATTTAGTAAACATTTTTTATTAAAATTAAATAATTTAATACTCAAGTAACTCTATAGGTTTACATATCTATAACATATGTAGGTATATAGTAGTATTTTAAGATTGGTTAACTAAAACTACGCGGGGCGAAGTAATCTCCATCTCTCTCTCCGGCGACGTAATCTCCCTCTCTTTCCGGCGACGTAATTTCCCTCTCTCTTCAGCGACGTAATCTCCCTCTCTCTGCTGAACTTTATTACTCCCATCTGATTGTGAGGTCTGCTTTTCGTGTCCTCTCGAAATTAATTTAAGTTTCCGTTATATCAAAGTATAATATTTAACGAAGCACTCATTACCTTTCGATTCTACATTCGTGTCGGTAGTAGGACACGGCGCACTCGCTTAAACAGTACGTCGTAATAATAAATTATCCGGTGAACTAAACAATTACAAGGTAACAAAGCGAATAACTTAAGTATTAATTCGTCAAAGCGGAGGCTCCTTGGAGCGGAAAAATAAAACCCTCGGCGGAGTCCCGCGGACGAGAGTGGCTGGTATAAAGAGATAATTGCGATAACCCAGTAGCAGACGTTTAAAGTGGAACGAATCAGCTCATTTCCCGATGAGTCCCAAAGGGTGTAAAACCCAGACACTAAAGAGTTGTAATAAAAATTAAAACACACGGGTTCGTATTTAGGGCCGGTTCGCAGCGTTTTTATATTAGCCAAATAAAGAGGTACATAACTTCATAGTTTAATTATATGAAATAATAATATATAATGACAAAACTGAACAGTTGTGGGTCGCGACAGCAGCGTACAATCGCTTAGGTTAGTTAATATCATTTGCTCAGCTTCTTCATATATCAGTAATGGGCTCTGGACGTCCCAGGATGAAACACATCAGTTCCACAACTCATAGGACATGGAGTATATCCGTATTTAAACACATAATTACGTAATAATATACTCGTAGATATAAATATATTTATCAAGATGTTAAATTATTATTTTTTGCTGAATTCTTAAACACCTCGTTGAGTCTTCGATACTCAGACCCTCAACATGAACACAGTTAAATTGCCTATTTTAAAATGTCAGTAGAGCTTTTTACTTTGTGTTATGCGCTTTTTGCATTAATAAACTAAACATGAAGAGAAATGAAGAAGAGCTTTATTTCATCTCCACTTCGATAGACCTTTTCATAAATATGTACTCATCAAGTGCATAACATGTAACATTAAATATAAACAAATATTGAGAGGAAACAAACAGGTACATCCCCTTTTAAGATCAAAGTGACAGATTGGACAGTTCGGACGAGTTTACACAAAAGTAGACAGTGTGGATAACTTGTTGAGATGACTTCAAGTTTTGAGGGCTCTGAAGGCGGATTGGGTGGCTCTTACAAGTATCTAACAAGGATCACTTCCATCCGCACATTGACGGGTCGCTCTTCGTTCTACTGTTTATAAGAATGTGAGGAAGAGAAGAATTCACGCATTATATTTCAAATAAACTGATTGCCTCGTTAGTCGAGTGGTTGCAAGCGCGACTGTCGATCGGTAGGTCTTGGGTTCAAATCCCGGATCGAGTACTATTAAATTTTTCTAATTTAGAATTTCTGGAATAGTGCCCGGTGTATAGCAATAGGCTGACCACCTATTCCATGGGACGTAAGCGTAACGGGTGAAACGCGGAAGTGTACTACACACCTCTGCCTACCCCTTCAGTGATTACGGGCGTGATGTTACGTTTTCATATTTCAAATAAGCACACAAACATTCAGTTCTAAAATTATTATTATTAACTCGTCACGTTTGGTCTCTTACGGAGTAGGCAGTTCTAAAACGTACGTTAAAATGCATATCTATGAACAAAACACGACTACTTCAAGTCCCTTGAGAGCTCAAAGATTGTTACTAACTGTAATCGAACAAGGAAACTATTAAACGCTAAATGAAATATACAAACGTTGTGCTGCTAGGTCGTAATATTATTGCAGTGCAAGTTGGACCTTACGCGCAAGAACCTGATGCTTCTCCGCAAACATAAGATATCTGTTGAAAAATTGCATTAAGCATTAAAACAGATTTATAACTATTCTGGCCACCATGACAATAGTTGAAATAGGTGGTTTCGTTACAAAACGTAAAAGATCGAATGTGTCTTTACAGTACTAAATCTGTTAAGCAGCCTCGAGTATTATAATGACGACTTCCATTCGGAGGCTCACGTCGAGGGCACACGAGTGCGTGACTCAATCCGAAGGCAGTAATTGGTGGTCGCCGGAGCACCCTCTACAAATTTCACTTCAAACTTCGACTATGGAGATTTCATTGTTTGCGATTTGGTCAGAAATTAATTCTGTAGAGTACTTGATTAGAATAAAATTTAGTTAGTTCTAGGATCAGTTAGTTTGATTTTTACGAACAAAGCCTGATACGATATTAATTTTTTTACGATGCAGATTGTAATCATGGTCACATCTATTGTTTGTGTGATTGATATAGGATACGACAATATAAAGAACATTGGCGTGTCCTATACATCTATCGCATCTTCTTGTCCCACAAACAGCACTACTGAATACTAATTGTCTATGATTAAATATGTACCGGATTAACTCACGTACGTTTTTCGGGATGGCCCGACTAGTTTCGGAGCTGTACGAGGTCCTTCCTCATGTGCACCCGTCGCTTGCAGCGAGGTCGCGACGGAGACGACCAATTGTCTATTTCACTCACATTCATTATTATACCATGAATATTTATTCGCCGTCTCTTTCTAAGCTCGGGCGCACCGTGACCTAAATGAATACAAACAATAAACGCGCGTCAGTTTCTGCGGCGGCAGCCGTTTTTGTGGACATTTTTCATCGCGAATTAATTCCTCAAAGTTGCGCTATTAAGCCGCGTGAGAGATAACGGCTTAGTTTTTACGGGCGCACGCGTCGCTCGTCAATTTTTTTACGTTCCGCCGACCATTATAACTTTTCGCATTGCCACAGAATAGTGCGGAACGCTTAGGGTTCGAACGTAGGTTTTAATTAAATTTCGTTTGCCGAGTTGGGATATTATTATATCATCACGTCACGTCCCTTACGGGATAAACACAGCATCGAATGCCAAATATCTCTGTCCTTGCAGACATTCGATTCTTCTTCCAAATTTGTCACTTTCTTCATACATGCGCGGCGGTTTCGGAGAATTTACATACATTTGACGGATCCGCAACGTCTTGACGATCTCGCGAGTTATATTTATGCTGACAATAGAATTACGTAGCGGACGTGAGCGGCGGTGAATAATCGACTTCAGCTGCGTCGCGCGACTTCAGCTAGAACTTTAATTAGAAATTGTTAATTAAACTTCTTAACGCGATGTCATTTTTCATTCGTTTTCACATTTACTGAAATGTTTATACTTCTCAAAATACCAGCTGTGAGACTGTAGGTGTACGTCTGGTTCGCGAAAGGGATAAGCGCCGCAGTGCTTAAAAAAGTTTTCGTAACTTAACTATCACTTAACGACCAAGGGAAATGTATATAATAATACTAACATATGTAGGTAATTAAGGAACCTATAGCCAAGGCTATAGGATAATAGTAATAAATATAACTATTATTGTACTATTTACAATAATACAATTACTGAATTATTGTACTATTTACAATAATACAATTACTGAATTAACAAATTATAATATATTATGCAGGCTATACAGTACATAGTATAGGAACTCCTCCGGCTAGATAAGATGACTAGGTTCTACGAAGGGCTGCAGGCAGCGTCTAGATTCGGCAAGTCTAGGACAGGGCGCGATGGCGCTCATTCGGGGACACCTATGTCCAGCAGTGGACTGAAATAGGCCGATGATGATGATGACACAGGCTAAATATTGACATGTCCTTAAATTGTATGTATAAACAAAACTGTAACCGTAACATAATGGACGTATTCATAACCTGGGCTTTTTAATTTGACTCGTGCAACAAATACCACATTTTTCGATAGCTAATATAACTTCAACACTAAAATTTTACGCTATAATGTAATTGTAGCGCCCTTAAAATTTAACTGCTCTATCCCAGAGCCTTATTGGACCGTACTTTAATGTACAGCTGGTGAGAATATTATTAAAGTCATCAATACCTATTGTGAGTTTTACACTACTTTACTGTACACTGATGTTATAAATAACAGGAAAAATATAGGTCCTGTTGGAAAACATATAGCTCGTTCATACCAACAAGCGACATATGACCAAGAGGCACCGTTCAAGGCACTTAGAGGCTACTAGTGAAACACAAACAGAGCATGACTACTTGTATTTACGTAAAAAATCGGTACTTCACATAATGTTTGTTTTTCAAGGAAAAAATATTGTGATCCATTGACTGCCTCGTTGGTCGAGTTGCAAGCGCGACTGCCGATCGGGAGGTGCTGTATTCAAATCCCCGGTCGGGTCCTATTAGATTTTTCTAATTTAGAATTTCTAATAGTGACTCGGAGTCTGGATGTGTGCC
>DWJK01004154.1:0-12296 GCA_018248815.1 Croniades pieria auraria
AGTCACTACCAGAAATTCTAAACTAGAAAATTCTCATAGCACCCGACCCGGGATTTGAACCCAGGACGTTCAGCAGTCGCGCTGGCAACCACTCGAACAGCGAGGCAATCAATATAAAATTTACGTTTTATGGAAAGATATACATATAACAATGTTACGGCTAGTTACGCCATCTACCGAATACTGAGAAATAAATCGTTCGTAGAAATATTTATATCATGATTAATACATGTGTACTAGTGCATGTATGATAATAAATATACATACATTAAGACAACTCTCTGTATCCGCATAATTGTAATTTTTCTGAATATTGTTTTTCCAACAAAAACGTAAACTTTATTCTGAAATTATTTCGGCCATAGGGACCTGATTTGACGTACGTACAATAGTTTTGATTATAACAGGCAATAAGATAGTTAAATATGATTGGTTACCAGAATAACACGTGCATGACAAACGATATAGTAGTCTCATCCACACATATGTACATATCCGTTCCGTAATTTATAACAGTGATATAATAATATTAAATCGTCTAACTATAATAATGCGGCATGATGGCTGCAGGTGCCGAGGGAGAACATGAATCACTCGATAACGCCACTAAAGTGGTCGGATACTGGCTGATGGGGGAGTCGAAAGTCTCTGAACACGGTGTGCATGTATTAACAAAGTTATGAATGTAGAATATTAAACTTATAAGGTCAGAGGTATTTGGGATTCGGTGCTCTCTGTGTATCCGGTAAAGAATCTGGCTTTATGACAAAATTATAATACTCGTAGTATAATATTACCCAAAAACTTTTTTTTTCCTGTTTTATTTTACTTATATTTTTTGATAATTTCGAATGCTTCAACATACAATATATTCTTACGTCTCGACTACGTTTATCTTTACTTCGTCGTCATACGGCTAGCGTCACCTTTCAAAGACAAACTGAAGACTTATAAAGCTACCGGAATACACATCACAAACTGCAAATATAACTGTAAGTGTCGGTGTGAATCCGAGTCACGATAGAGGGTTGATTTAATCATAACAGAGTAATGGGAGGATGTAATGCAAATGAAGTCGCCGGACGTCGCCGGCCATTAGCATTGGGGAGCGCCGCACGCGGCCACGCGGCAGGGCTGCCCCGCTGATAGGTAATATATCATACGCTCAGAAACTGAGTTACATAAATTAAAGTCCCTTTAATTACATGTAAAAAACATACAATTGTTTTAAAAGTTATAATAAAATTTTGAACAATTTCTACAGAAGTTTCTATGGTGTAATAATACCACTGTCAATATAAGGAAATCTACACATGTGCTAGAGGACCGTCCTATTGCACTATGTGTTACTGAACCCTGATGACGACATGGCTCTCGAAAATACGTATCCTCTGAAGGGTGTCACTCCGCCGTCCTTCCCTATAGCATATTAAAACATTGATGGCCCGCGTTCACCCTGCCGGACACTTCTCCACCACAGATAACCATAATCACTTCCTTCCAGGGACGGCGTTCACCAACATTCGAAACATAACTGTCACATAATTTTTTTTAACCGTTCATTTTTTTCCTATGTCTGTTTGTCTCTTGAATTATTGAAGTCATCATAGTGCTAGTCAGGCAATATGTGTTTATTAATATTATATTCTCAGATTAGGTACTCTGGCTAGGCAGAGAGCACCTCGTACAATATATTTCTATCCGTACGACCTAATGTACTTCATGTACATTCATCACTCTCTTCACACGTGCGCACCGGTTTCGGAAACCGCTTACTATGCCACACAAATGTTAATGCCACAAATGTCTAATTATAAAACATACTTTCTTCGTTAAATTAATCATACCTCTCTTTATTTATCCCATGGGCGGTGCTAGTCCAGACCGCTACCCTCACTTGGTATATCAGTGAAGGTAACTTAAACTGGGTTCAAATCCATGGCGCGCACCTCTTTACAAAAGTGCGTTTTATGTTTAAATATCACTTGCTATAAAACATTGTGAGGAAACCTGCACCCCTAGAATTTATATAAAAAAGAATATGTTAAGGCGTGCGAAGTCGCCAACCTGCTCTTGGCCAGCGTGGCAGACTATAGCCTTGACCTTCTCAATGTGAGAGGAGACCCACACTCCAACAGTGGAATGATAAATGGGTCCATTATTTATTTATTTAAATTAAACGTCAGACAATAATATGAAAACCTGAGATCGTGGAATCTCGTTTACGTCCGGGATTAACTGAGAAAGGAAAGACATTAAGAATTCAGAGAGGAAAGACATTTAGAATTCAGATAGGAAATACATTTAGAATACTGCATACATTATGACGAAGCCAGTTTGGCAAATACAATATTTTTTATTTACTTCAAAAAGGGAGCAGCCCTAGTGACAGGGCTAAAGCTGCACCCGATCATATCGAGCCCGTCTATGCTATGCGGAACGCGCCTCTGAGTACCCGTACGTGTCGTCCGCGTAATCCTGTTTGATCGTTTTGTATCAAATGGATGCCGCAGTATCATTTGAAGTGGACCCTTTTTGCCTACTTACATGCAAATCAACATATTACTGAGCGAGTGTTTTATTATCAATGTCATGTACCTACGTTTTTCATTAGCATTTTTCTGAGCATTATTTGGAGGTAATCGTAGCACATGGTATGCGGTAATCATGGACTGCCTTCTTTATAGCTTAAATAACAGTGTGTTAAAGATCCCCGATGAATACCCGTCCAACAAGATTATAAAACTGTAAATAAACTATAAACAAATGTAATGAAGTGTTTTTATAGAATAAATAAAAAGGGTATTGAATGCACGCCCTGAATACAAGTCCAACAGTTTCACAAAAGTGATAATTGCATTGGACGCGGCGCGCTTGGGCCGCGCGTTATGCCATTACACAGCGCCGCGCGTCCCAATAGGGTTATGATGTACCCGCGGTACCGATATGAGCCACGTACAACCAACCACTCCCCGCCACCTACTGCGACAAATTATATTTTCTTTCTCAGCGCTCTTCTTATTTCTGCCATTGAATTATTTCTTACACGTGCCAGATTTCAATGAATTTAGTATTACTTAGTTAACGCCTCATTGATTGAGTTTTTGCATGCACGACTGTTGATCCTATTCCCTAGTCCTATTGAGAGGTTCGATTCCTGGGTGAGGCACTATTAAATTTTTCTCACTTAAATTTTCTAGTAGAAGTTTTAAGTAGTGGTCGGGAGTCTGAATCTGTGTCCGATATGTGGCAATAGACTAACCACCTATGTTATGGTGAGATGTTAACGTAACTGCTGAGACGTGTAAGTGTACTATACTTCTCTGCCTACCCCTTCATGAATTACAGGCGTGATTTACGCTTTTTTTGTTGATCAACATAAATAACAAAACATGTCATCCTGTAATATGAGATTATTTTAAACATATTCTGTAGAACATCGCGCCGTTGAACTATATTCGTATATTTATATTTATATGTATTTATTTTATATTGTACTTTGAAACCAATGGAATAAACAGTTCAGGAAGCCATGCGGAACATTTAAAGGAATAAATATAATTTTGAACTATATAGCTTCACACTATTGCCATCGTTACTATATACTAATCACCAGTCACTACAGGTCCCTATTGGAAAGGAATTAACCCAACGGTGGCTCCAACTTTGTATATATTTAGACGTGTGTTTTGTTTATTTTACACGTGCGCGGTAAAAACGAACGTGAAAACCGAACTGTGCAAGACTGCCACGAGTCCCGTTGATGCAGATAAAATCTCAATGAAGGCACTGGGACAAATAGTTCTTCGGAGCACTCACCATTATAGAGCCGGTAGAACACGTAGAAGAGACCGAAATTAATTATTCCTCACTGTCAGCTGGGAATGAAGCGTGAGTTTACCTTCCCCTCCCCCCTCCTTAGTTCGTACTCCGTGTTTAACAATACAATTCTCCGCAATCTAATCACCAGTAAATTCACCACCACCATCACCAGGAAATTCAGATAAGCGCGTAGTGCAAATTATTGCAATAGTATCTATTGTACAGTTAAAATGACTTTCTTCTACATTTTTAATAAACAAACAAAACAATTTTGAACTTTGTCTATATGCACAATTTGCTCAACAGAGGTACCTCGCTTCAGAAATAACAATTCAATCGCTACTTCGTTGGCAGCGAGCGAGGGAGAGCGGGGCAGATATTCGGAGATACCCCTATTGATTTAGGACTAAAATAATAGTAACGGAAATAAAAGTGTGAAAGGTTTCGAGAGCACGCGGCCAGCCATGCACGCCTCCGGAAATCCGGTGTCAATGCCATCATAAGCCATTATTCGAACTTTCTTTTATTCGTATCACGTACAAATGATTAATAGTGTAATGTAATGTAAATAACATGTAACCTTTTCTATTTTTTACGTTAGGAAACAGATTAAAGATAACTTTCTTCCGCGGGGATAGCAAAAAGCTATGTAGGACTCCGGCCAAAATCCCACAGTTTTGCATAGACCGGTACGCTTACCCACTGTCCCAAGGCCCCCACAGCGCCGCTTTTTTATCGCACTCCTACTGTATGATCGGACCGAACTATAGTCTTCGATCACGTCTATCGTTACAATAAAACAGTAACACATGGAAATTTCCAATTATCTGCCCTGAAAATGTTAAAGATCACTCGTTCGACACACCGTGTTCCGTCAGGCCCGACAAGGGACTTTGCCACATCTATAAGTGAGTGACAAGTGCCAGGACGTTGTAGTCGCTATGTAAAATAGATATAGTATTTATTTTCGTAGTCAGGTCCTTCAAGAATAATGCTTCAGTAAAAAGCGTACTATAGTTTTTGTGTGACCGTGTTCGGTTTTCCTTTTCCGCGATGAATTTACTTACCTACTTAATTGCTGTGAAACAGTTAGGCCATAGAATTTACTTACCTACTTAATTGCTGTGAAACAGTTAGGCCATAGGATTTACTTACCTACTTAATTGCTGTAAAACAAAATGTTCATTTACAAGCAAATAGTATTTTCTGTTTTATAAATGGATAATTCGCCTAGTCGTTTTACCTCTGACGCTCGTTCCAATAACTAGAATTAATGACAGCAGTGTAACTCAGCCGGGTGTCTGCTGCCACGCTCTATACCCTAGCGATCACTATTTGTTTTAGACGCCCACGCCGGATATTGCGTTCAAACCCTTTAGTTTTCAAACGGGCTGTGCAAGCGTATTCAACATTTAGTTTAAACGCGACGATATATTATTATGTTCACGACTTTATAAACGTCTTTATGTAATAATAATAATATATTAATGTATATATTTTTAGTATATAGATGGCGCTACATCGTGTGGAAATAAGTTGCATTTACGATGTCGGACCGGTCAGCACTTACTCGTAACTGCCCTAAGCGGGCTAGTAACCACCCTGCCAGATGCAGCTACTGTTACGCAATGTTTCTAGAGACCTAAATCGTATGATATTAAGTATACTTATCTAGAACGGTTATTCAACAGCGGCAGGACAGTTCGAGTTCTCTAAAGCTGCAATAAATCAATATTGGTAGACGTCACACTTCCGAATCGTCAACGCGACCTATTCTGCCTGAAGTAATAACGTCTAATAAAGTTCTAAATGCATTTTTATTAGAGAAAATGTCCAGAGTTATTTTTCAATATTCATTCGAAAATTGAACTCAGGCACATGTCATATCAGCATCTTTAGCATTTTAATAATTTTTAAACAACTTTTTTACTTTTTGTCACAACCCAGGTCTCCTGCAGTGTTCAAACGTAATAATAATAATAATAATATTTGTTTATTTGTATATAATATACACGCATACCGGCTAGAATTACTATGTATATACAAACATGTTTCACGTCTATAATCCCAGAAGAGGTAGGCAGAGTGCAGTAAACTTCCACATTTTATCAGTTACGTTTATATCCCGCTGTGGAATAGGTGTTGAGCCTATATCCATGCACAATTTAAATAGAACCAATTATCGTTTAATAATAACTTTCTACGGTAACATGGACTGTAATAAGCCACTTGTCGAATATGATCGTCGATTTGTTAAGTCTTGTTATATAAAATTTTATATTCAAAGTTTGATCAACTAGATTGATTTATCCAATACTATTAAACTAGCAAACTTTAAATTCTGTCGCGCTTCTCTGATGTAACAATCCGCACTTGACCCGCATCAAAAGTGGTCTGAACCCTTCTTATTCTGAGAAGAGTCAAACAGTGGAAAGATTAAAAGATTAATGATGATAATAAAATTATTATCATAAGAACAATTCTTGTACTTGCTCGTACATATATAACTTTATGTGATATGTTTCTGTGACTCAACTGTTAATAGTTGTAACGAAAATGCAAATATTTTGCTATTAGTAATATTTTTGGGTTATTTCTATTGTTGCCATCTTATCATTCCGTTTATTGTATGTCCCAAAGCCCGACTGTTTAAAAGAAAGAACTAAACGATAGTAATAAAAGCATTAGTCATGTTTTCTTTTCACACCTTTCACACGCAAATTTAATATTCGACAAATCAGTAACAGTTACGGAGCGGGCGTCAGTCCGCTCTTCCGCCGGTGCCGCGGAGACATGTCGATGATTAACGGATGGAGCTGATGGCACCCATCAATCTCCAGCTCGGATTTATTCCCCTCCCCCTACCTCGCCTCTCCTCTTCACACAAGAACTTGGCCGGGCGGGAGGATTCATTACGAGATGATCGATGGAAAATTCTTTTCACAGATTTTTAATATTCCACTCTTTTGTTTTCTGTCGGTTCCAATTCAATTTCGCATAAGACCGTTCCAAAATCTTCTACAACAAAATTCAAATTTAGCATCCATTTCATCACAAGAAATGCACATAAACTTTTAGTGACGGTATCACTCCAATAATAATATAAATTATTTCTCAAGCTTGTCACTTGTATTGTTAGTGGCTCTCACCGTGAGCTGCGTTCGTATTCCATGATAATAAATAAATTTTAGATTATTCGATAGAAACATGTTCTAGTAGTGACTCGGAGTCTGGATTTGTGCCCGGTGTATGGAAATAGGCTCACCAACTATTCCACGGGACTTAAAAGTAACGTGAAACGTGGAAGTGTACTACGCTCGTCTGCCTACACCTTCGGGGATTACAGGCATAAAGTTACAGTTTTTTCTAAGATGTCTCGAAGCTTTTTTTTTAAATTTTACACAAATTTTTCACCGAACGGTTCACTAACTGCCAACAAAACTCTGTTACAAATCTGTGGAACTGTTATATTAAGTTGACAATTCATTTTTATTTATGTGCTTCATTATATTTTGTTTTTAACAAATTAAAAAACCGTTATACATATCGGAGTGCTTAATAGAAATTAACGTAGACCTTATACATATAAATGTAAAGGCGCAAATTGCGTTAAGGGATTAAAAGCATGACATCGCTGAACGATAGCTCCGTCAGAAAAAAGATCAGTTACCCTCAAGTCACGCGCAAAGATTAACTTCAAAAACTGTTCGTCGCGGTCGCGTGCGTAATACATTTTTTGTATGTCCCGTCTCTATTCGAAATAGAGACAACAGCGACGCCAAACATTATAATTTGAGCAGAGAATCGTTTTGGCAGTTTGCAGCGAATCGGCTCCGGCGGATCAATATTTGCATGCGCAATTTCGTTGTGAGCCGGCGCGCTAACTGCGTGCACGGTGCGTTAGTTGGACAGTTCGTTTACAACACTATTGGTCGCCATTACCGCAAACGAACATCGAAAAAATAAAGTCTCACACGAAAACGCCCTCGCTTCCCATGTCTTTTTCACCTTTATATTGCCAGGAAACACAATACCTACAAGTCTTATCATAAACATACTTATGAAATAAATAATACAAGTTTGATTTATAATCGAAGGTTTGTAGAATTGAATAAGTAATTATTTCGCTTAAGATGTACAAAATGACGAATGAAACTAACATATTAATATGAAAATAAAACATTTCTCGCTATTTATAAACATCAGAAACAGTTTCGGAACACTAAGCGACAAGGGCTAAATTCAGCGTTTGGCGTGCGAGCTACGAGCACTATGACTGCTATGGCCGCTAGTTTTAGCATTAGTGTATTTCTGTAGCGTAGCGCGGATAACGAGCGTCGCCGCTACGAGCCGGTGCAGTGTTTGCCGATAAACTACATTACATTTACGTATATACCATTCGAAACATGATTTTACAGTAACGTCAAATAAAAGTAAAAAAGAAATGAAATAATTTACAATACAATACAACACATTATCAGTTTGCTTCAGCCCGCTGCTGCTGGCTACCCTTTAAAGGGATTTGGTCCACGTACATTACCCTGGGCGCGCTTCAACACATTACATATTAGACAAATTTATGATAATGAAATCTAAACATTGAAAGTATGTACGTTGAAAATTTTTTGTGTGCAAATGATTTGGTTGGATGGCCTGTCGTAAATACAAAATGTCATCAGTGATTACATAAATGACTGAAAAACCGTCCTAATATCAGCACTCGAAATTCGTCGGCCTCTCCTTAGCATTAATGGAATCATACTTCAATACTTTAACAAGTTGCGTCGTGCCAGCGATTGCCCTAACTAGCGACATCTACACTTACGTAACTGGAACTTTAATAACACTAAACAACTAAACCGGAGCAGGAACGAGCGGTCACATAACGACGCAATTATCTCGCGTATATAACGCCTGAGATCGTGAACACTAAGTCAAGATTCGGTTTTTTCTTTTCTGTCACGTGTCTTTTGTGCATTGTTATTACTTTTTTTTGTTATATACATTAAACATATCGCCTCCAAAAAGTATTAATGATCGTGTCATTTCATTCGCCGATTTTTTCATATTGTCATTGTCTATTGTCATAAGTTTGCAAATACTTCTCTTTAAGTTGTCCTGCAATTCATTGAAACGAACATTAAAAAAATTTATTTGAATGGTTGATTAAAATCGCTATATAAATATGTATTTAATAAAACTTTATCATTATAATTATAAATATTTAAATATTCTTAGGAGTGTAGTGCAGCCCCATAGGTTCAGTGACATCCACCCCAATGACGTAAAGATTGATGCTGCACAAAGCCGCTTTACAAGTAGTTTAACGTACATAGTCGTGTGCACCTGCGTCTAGCTAAAAATAGAACAAGAAATGTGCCAGTCAGCGCTGTGCAGCAGTCAGCCGGGGCAGGTCCAAGCAGCAGGTGCGAACTAAAGAATGCGGAACGTCGATAGCACGACAAAGCGCCTGACGCCGGCCGCTACGCATGGAACACTATACTAAAAGCACGCTATCCAGTTTTATGGCTACCGTCCACTAGTAAAAAATCGTACCCGTAAATTTTGTAGGAGAACTGTAATAACACTGCATACCGTGCTTCTGTGTAGCCAACCCCTCGGAATAGCGGGTACATAATAGGTTTATGTAAATTTTTTGTGTTAAAGCTAAATTCATAGAATGTGCATGTGACTTAAAATCATCTGCACAGTGCACTGAACGAGTTTCACTCGCAGTTACAATACACGAGACCCCCACGTCGCGTGGCTCAACTTCAGCTCTTCGTAAAAATTCATTAGCAAAATCAATTCCATTGGAAACGAAATGTAGAGTCTAAAAATTGAAAAAATCAAGTAAAATTGAAAAAAATTGAGTAGTACCCTTGTACAGCTGTTCTTGTGTATGTTCCTTTGTTTTTACTGTGTACATACATAAAAATTTTTTTAAAAAAATCGTCTAAGTTTCAATACTTATATGCATGTACTTATATGTTACTGCTCGTACTGATAGCACATTTATTAGGACCCTGCCTAGCTAGTAATCTCGCCTAGACCTGGCGTAGTGAGTTAATAATGTTAATATTAACAATTTTTATCTATTGTTTAAACCTCTAAAGCTAATAGCTAATATACTTACCTAAACGAAAAGCACGAATACTTACAAAAACAATAATATTATTTTACACGGTTCTACAAGACCTTCCATTCCCCTCCGGCTGCACCCTCTTCTGTTCCAGTGTACCTACGGAGGCTACACCCATGCAGCCAGAGAGGAACGTTCACGGTGTAATGTTATTAACCGGCACGTGTACATAATTATAACAAGTGAAAATCATAATTGGGAACATGTATTTGTTTTTATTATTAATTTGTTGTTGCGTTCAAAAGGGATCTAGTAATGAGAGTATGTAAGCGCGTGCTAGTTAAGATACAAATTCAATTTTCCGGCTTGCGTTTACCCAACGGTGGCACAAACAGCTAAATTAGGTTTATAGTACAACGCCCGCGAAGGGGACAATGGGCGGCCTTGAATTCGCGCCGAACGGGCCAGTGCGCGCCTGGCCGCGCGGAACGTTCCATTACATGCAGGTGCACTACCCGATAAGGTTACATGCACTGACCTAAGCGTGTTACAAACACATTACATTACAACTAGATATTTTATAACAGAAATATTATTTTTCTCTTTATAATATATTGCTCATAAGTAGATATAATTTTCTAACAATCTATCGGCGTTAAATAAATATATAAATAAGAATTGTATACATGGTGCTCAGTATTCCATGCATACCAGTATAAAATAAAATTTACAACTAGGTGTGGATACAAGAACAAGCATTATAAAAACTTCCTTATGTGTACAAAACATGTATTAATCTACTTAATGTACTAAATGGTAATCAGACTGACATATGCAAATCCAGGTAAACGCGAAGCTCTTGCGGCGGAGCGCATTAGTCGTAAATAGCATTCATGGCGTGAATATTCATCAAAACTCGCCACAAGCTAAATCGCAGTCGCTATCAAGCCGCCGCGCTGAGTGATGGCGACGGCGGTTACGCCGAGCGTTACGACTATTGCCCCTTCGTACTTAGATGCATTCCGTGCCATCTACACAAATAATTTGAAACGCCACCACTTCTACTATCGCTCCACTAAATATAACCCCTCTCCAATAGCATCTTCCATTGAACTCTTTGCTCGTAATGAATATTCGTTTAGTAATACCAAACCAGTAATGTATTCATTAAAGTGTAATACAAACGTATAATCACGTCGCTAGTAGTGGCAATATGGTAGAAGCTATCACGTCCGGCCCGTTTGTACGTTTACGTGAGGGTCTGATGGTTCCTTGGCGCGTATCGCACGAACCGCTCGTTCTTCCTCGTTTCTATGCCTTGCGCTTCGTCCCTATATTCTGTTATACGTTTGTTATGTCAGATTAGATTGCGAAACACTTATAAGACATAAATGAATAAGATAAACTTTTTACACAGTTACAAATTTTAACCATCGGAATAGTTATGTAATGGTGACTGTGACCTATTTTTGGGACACAGGATTCATAACGCTGTGGAACACTAATAAATTTTTTAGACAACAACTAGCTCAATAAATTTCTATGCCTTACATCATATCCGATCCGACCTTTGGTCTTGTCCGCACGGAAGCACGGTGGAGGTTTTTTCAAGTCTCTTAACGTCCAGTGACGAAAATAAAACACGTATTGACGGTTCCTATTACCGTTATAACAAGCCATATTTAAGCTTTGAAACGCAAGTAATTTTCTCCGTGTCAGGATTTGAACGCGGAACCCCCGCAGTGTTAAGCTAAGTTATAAACAATTAGGCTATCATTGCTTTTTTATTTTTAAATCTGAAGAAATAAATTTTAATAAAATAATACAATAACAAACCATTTTATATTCGGCTGAACAACTATTGCGTCATGTGTTAACAACCACTAATTTAACTGAGGAAACGCTTTCCACCACTTTAATGCTATACCTTTAAAAGCTTTCATTTAGAAACTGCAAATAGAAGTGAGTCCTTAATTTACTCTCCAGTGTTAACGAGTAGGTATTTACCGCTACCGGCTTGAGATCGAGTGTGTCTCGCTCTACTGTGCGTCAACCGCATAGATCGCTTGCGGTAAGCCAACGAGCCGGATGTACGAACACCATACCGTTATTGTGAATATGGGTTTATTAAATCGTATTAAATCCATATTCAACCCATTTAACCTACGGAGCCGAGACGTAGACACTGATGGTGCGACTGGTCCACCGATTTAAGGTCACTCAGCGATCTATGGAAAGGGCTATGCTCGGCGTCTCTCTGAAGAATCGCATCAGAAATGAGGCGATCCGACAGAGAATCAAAGTTATCGACATAACCCAAAGGATTAGCAAGCTGAAGTGGCAGTGGGCTGGTCACACCTGTCGCAGAACCGATAGCCGCTGGAGCAGACGT
>DWJK01004155.1:0-12296 GCA_018248815.1 Croniades pieria auraria
CCTTAACCCTCTCAATATGGGAGGAGACTCATATTCCAACAGTGGAATGTTAATGGGTCGATAAAAAAAAAATAAAATAAAAATTTTATATTTGTGTCCAGTAAGATCCATGAACAATGTCCATGGTCCGTAGCCAAAACTGACAAAAAATTCCCGAGTGGAATCGAACACTAATCTCAACTGGTAAAATGTTGGAATGTACTACCCTCCGTAGCCTACCTCCTCGGGAATTACAGGCGTGATGTTACGTTGGAACAATCGATTTGGCATCAGCATTTATTAAGACAATGTTACTTACGGCATGTTTTAGAAATATAGAACCCAAAAATTGCATTGATCGTTTTCTCAGCTCGAAGTAAAACCATTCTTTAAAACCGATGATTTTACAAAATACGATTTTTAATATACTCATGTCGTGAAATTTGGAAATATAGTATAATTAATAATAAAAATGAATATTTCGAATATGGAATGATTAATAACGTGATACATTTTTCTACGGCGCAGGTGTGTTAAAATGTTGGAATAATTGGAATGACTACGAAGTATTTTTTGTAATATTGTTTTGTCCTCAATAAAAATGACTATTTTAATTATTACATTTTCACTTTTAATTAAAAACAAATCATGATATTAAA
The DNA here is from genome assembly GCA_018248815.1 of Croniades pieria auraria. Lineage (NCBI taxonomy): Eukaryota > Metazoa > Arthropoda > Insecta > Lepidoptera > Hesperiidae > Croniades > Croniades pieria. The sequence continues at coordinate 639 of DWJK01004155.1, forward strand.
AATCACATTGCATATTGTAACGTTAGAACGATCTTATTTTTTATATTCGAATTTCCAAAAGCGAAGCGTAGAAATTTAAAAGCATAATTAATTCAGTCTTAAAAATAAATTACTTCGAAAATTGCATTAAATGTCGCCGCTTATAAAAAAATATGATCACATAAATATAAAACCGAAACTAAACTTAATATATAAAATACGTTTTACCTATTTCTGGAATTTTCTACCAATTATTTTTTATTAGTAAGTAATCTCTGGGATAAAACTTAAATATTAAATTGAATAAAACTAACATTTCTGTATTTGACGTATTAATTTTAAAAAAACTTTACTCAAATGTTGCAAGGTGTTTGTTTCAAAATACCAAACCTAACACGTCATTTAAATAATGACAGATAAATCCATCAAGACATAGTTATGTTAAATCCGAAATATCCATAGAGGTAGGCAAGATTATACATCCTGATATATCCTAAGAGTTTATTTGTTGATATTTATAATAATATATAATTATCAACAATACACCAACAATATGACCATCGCTAACATAGATTTTTGCGTCACAAAAACAGAGCGAGATCTCATTGCAGTTTGTAAAATATTCCATAAATATATAATCTGTGGGCAGCTCACCTACGGATATTTAATTTGTGGATCCAATACGACAGCATGAGTATAGAATACATGCCATCGACTATAGAACTGGCGATATATGCAAAACCGTTTTAGATGAAAAAAAAGGTATTCGTTTGATAATGTATAAGATTTAGTGTTGTCATAAAACAATTAATTTATTTAGTGTATAAAGAGACGTGGGCAAATTTGTTTAATAATAATAATTCCGTAATCACAGACTGCTCAATGGACGGATTAAAAGCTGACTGTATTCTATGACTATTGTTAGACCTTACGATAAAATCTAGTCATTGCATTGCACATTTCCATTACCATAAATCTTGATTAATTTGACTGAAATAACATTTATCATTAAAATAATTATCAAAAAATATCTCAACGAACTTGTGAAATGGAGTTATATTAAAAAATTGCGTTCAATGCCCTTTAATTGATACATTTTTTGTAATTAAATTAAATTAAGTGAATTATACATACATTTTAGGGTTCACATTTTTGACAGGAAAATGTAACAATTTCCGACTTTATCTCTGTGTTGTAACGTCTAATATTATCTTTTCAAAAATTATTTTTAAATTGTTAAATGTTTCGTGAGTATTTATACACATGATTATATATATATCGGTTTAACTCACGTACGTTTTTCGGGACGGCCCGACTAGTTTCGGACCTGTACGACGTCCTTCCTCATGAGCTCTTGCCGTTAGCAAGGAGGTCGCGGCGAAGACTTATTTTTAGACCATAGACTAAATGTATGTGTAGATAAGGCACTAGCTTTTTCAGCCTATTTTTTAAATTATCAATTTACGACGTGACACTTCCAGGTAAGGCACTGGAACCCCGTCCAATAAGCATCTTATAATAAACAATTTGAAATAAATAAGGAAATTGTCTTTTACACGTTTACAAGACCATAGATAATATTTATGGTCAGTTAGACCATAAACAAAGAACAACATTTAAGATGTATCTATAAGTTTTTTTTTATCTCTCGCCAATTTAATATATAAATGAGGGAGAGAAAGAGATAGAAAACGTTTGCAATGCTCATCTTTAATGTCTTTTTAGAACACGACATAACTGAGGAAAAAGAAACTTAAACAAATAAATTTGTGTTTATTATTTTCAAATTTAAAATTTCACATATTTAAGGTTAAACAATGTCTTGCACTGTTCTTAGTATTTTCTTAACTCACGTGTATAACTAAATATATAAAACCCGTGCGCGATATATACATAATATTGGTACATGTTGTCCGTACGTAAACATAACTGGTGGAACGTGGGAGTGTACTACGCTCGTGTGCCGACTCCTTCGTAAATTGCAGGCGCGATGTTATGTCACGTTACGTACTTTGGATGATTAAATATCGTTCTTTTTCAATTTAAATACAACTATACTATAGCGAACATTATCAGAATTCATTAAAAATCCGTTACTTTTTTTGTAGACCGTACTAATGCCGCTGTGACGTCATCACGCAGATCTCACCTTCCCGCACGGGTTGTGTTGCGAAACATGGAGTGCTAGCAAACAACTATTCAACATAAACAAAACTGTTTAGGAATAACCACAGTTGTACTCAAAATTATCCTAAAATTGCAGCAGATCAATTATAATATTTATTACTTTGATTTATTTCACTACACTATATAATATGGCTATTATTTTTTATTAAAATCATTACTTTATTATTATTAACTACTATTACAATATTACTCATGGTTAAAATGACATTATTCTTATATAATCTCTATTTTATTTCTATAAAAGTGCACCAAATGTTTCACTTGCAGTGAACGATTGTATCTTCTAAAAGTTTAATTCTAAGTTACGCTACAGAAGAATGTGTTATTTACAAAAAATTAGGCAACTTATTAATGTAAACGAACATTTATATAAATAACGAGGGACATTGAAGCATGTTGGTGTTTCTCGTAAATTCTATTAAATTACTTGATTTTTTAGTACAAAAATACACATTAAATACTCTATTAAATATACCATTATTTTATTACTCCTTCATAAAGAATAGTTGCTATTATTAATAAACGGCTGGATCGCTCGATGTTGGAGCTCAGGTTAAATTATTAAAAAGTTTGACGTTAAAAACAAAATGGCGGGTCGCAACACGTGACATGTCTATTCATAGACTACATAATTAGGTGTTACCATCGCGCTGTTACAGATAAAAAAATGTGTAATAAATAAATTCCTGCGCTTTTTAGTGTCATTGCAGTAAAATAAGTACCGCGTTAAAGAATCATATTGAAGATAAACAACCCCTACACAATATTGAGTGAAATCTTCGATGAAATCTAAAGGGGGTGAGTAATCTCGCGTCCAGACCGAGAAGGGTAGTATATTTAAAGAATTATATTTGATACAGCAGTCAGATTCTTTACCGTGTTTATAAACAGATAGATGATTTTTTTTTAAATTAGTATTGAGTTTGGGTGTTTCAATGTGGTTTAAATCATTGTTGTTAAATGTGGATAAATATTCATGATACCGGACATACATTAAAATTACACATGTAAGAGTTTGTTTCAAGAATTATAGCTAGTGTTTTTTACTCTAGTATGTCGAAATTTATGATGATAAAATTTCATGAATGATTAAATTGATTTTTTTTTGCATTCAGTACGTCGTATAATTATTGTCTGTTAGTCGTCTGATAGTATAGGGCGAGTGGTACACACAGTTCGTGGGAAAGATTCTTTACTTGTCAAACATCCAGTATCGTACTACCCTCCTTTCGATTTCCTCGAAGTCGAATAGCACGTGCCGCCTGCAACTCACTAGAAGCTCAGTAAAATATTAAAAACATACAGTACCGTGGCTAAAATCAACCTAAGTAAGACACTAAGTATCACCGCTAAAGTGTAAACATCACACGGTTTCCATGATAAAATGACGACGTAGTAGGCGCATGTGGGGATGAGAACAGGGTCCTTCAGCGCCAACACAACGACCGCCGCCGCCAGCGCCGCGGGCGCATGTGTCGCGGTGAGGGCGGCCGGGCGCGCGGTTGGCGGGCGGCGCGGGGTGGGGGGAGCACAGCAAATCACCGCTGAAAAAATCCGAGCAGTCGCGACGCGCGCGAGGGCGGCGTTGGCGCTGCGGGTAGCTTGCGGCGCTTCTCTTGCGTCGATAGCTTGTGCTTCATCTGCTCGTCGATCAGCTCCTGCATGTCCATCTGCGAAGACGATATCTTTCTCTTAGTATTATTCAATTAACATTACCAAGTCTTCATCAAATTAGTATATTTTAAGTCAAGACCAAATGTTACAGAAAATGCATATGTAGGGAAATATTCATAGTGAGATTCCATTATATAGGACGGAAATGAAATTTCTAATAACATACTTGTTATACAAGTGTGAGATACATACCTGCCACTGCTCGAGCTGCTGCCCGAGGTCTACCTTCTGACGCACAGCTTCGTACAGCTGGCTATTAGCCTGCATCAGCTCCACCCTGGTCTTCGCCAGCGCCACCTTCAACATGACACAAGATCGAAAATGACACTGACGAGCATTTTACACGTTTTAGTTTTTTTAAATCAAAGGCACATTAAAATGTGCAATAAAAGAACTATTAATTTTTAAATTATTATATATTATATGTATTAAATCATATTATATATCCCATTTGTTGAACCAAGATGCGGTCGATTTCTAACCAGAATAATTTGTTTGATGAGCACACAAGTGAGGACTAATCAGAGAATTTTGAGAACCGCTGGACCATTAATATACTATAATATATGTATTAGTTTCACCACCTGGTTACTTATGACGCAATAAATAAAGAAAAATGAGTGTGTGTTAACAAAAAAAACACACGTTACAATTACAAAACGTAATTGTGAAATACATAAAGAATTTATTCCTTTTGCATTTAAATCAGTTTCTTGGTTCGTAATAATAATATTGGCAAATGTGACATTTGGCTTGCATCATTGATTGAAGCTATTTTAAGTCTACAATCGTTTCTATGTCCCACTTCTGGGCATGCATTCACTCCAACTGCGAAGGAACTTTATCATATTCCAGAACGGATTCACAGTAATTTAAAAAGTGAGCAAGTCACTTGGTTTATTTTATTTTGTCCAATTTATTTTTCCAGTTATTTTATTTGGTCCAATTCGTTTGTCCAAACAGTTGTTTTATTTTGTCCAATTCGTTTGTCCAAACAGTTGTTTTATTTTGTCCAATTCGTTTGTCCAAACAGTTGTTTTATTTTCTCTAATTCGTTTGTCCAAACAGTTATTTTATTTTGTCCAATTCGTACCTCCGCTGTCTTCTTCCTCTCGATGGCTTCGTCCCTCTCCTGCCGCGCGCGGGATACCGCCTCGTCGTTCTGCAGACTGCTGTAGTTGGCGTCGTTCAGGAGCTTGTCTCTCTCCTCAGCAGCAGCGCGGAGCTCTACCTCTGCTACTGATAACTGGAAGAAGAAAGTTATAACATAAGTATACCTGATTCAAATAAGTAGCGATGTAAAACCTCTGGTATAAAAAAACCGTGACTTAGTTCATTCGTTTAAGAATTTGACACTAAGTTTAATGATTTAAAAAATTGCGACCGAGTTTGGTTCTGCAAATTACCAGCAAGGTTTAATAGTTTTAAAAAATGCAACGTAAGGTAAGACGTGGTAGGCAGATATTAAAATCCGAGTTACTATGTGAATGATTTCCGTTAGAAACGAATTGAGCTTAAATAGGGAATAGCTATTTTAAAGCTGTTTATGACGCTGTAGGAAACGGCTATATATAAAGTATTAAATAGTTTTTAGAAAAGTATGTTTTCTAGAAATTAATAATAAAACGATGCATGTTACTCATATCTGAATAACAAATGCGCGGGAAAAAATAGTTTCTGAGCCGTGTAACTGTGTGTCAGGTTCAAAAACTTTTAATGATTTAATTTTCTCTAATACAATCATATTGTGTAATTAAATTTAAAATTGCTTGCATTTCATAAAATTACGTGAGTGCGTAAAATAACATTATGGATAATTACATGCTCTATTCACAATCAATTCGACATACAATTGATCAACTATCTTTAAAAAAGCGCGGGAAAAATTAGCTTCCGTAATTTGTAACAGATTCAAAAGACTATAGAAGCATAAACAAGCAATGGATTTCACTTGACAATCCCACGATATCTCCCCATATTTATACTTCCGTCGATTACGAAGACAATAAAAAGTGTTACGCCGGTAATTTTAATAGTGTGAAAAACTACTAAACATTGGAGTACGAATTTATGATATATTCATTTTAAAAGTCGTGGAAATCGCGGCTCAGTCGATAGCCATCTTTGTTCCGTGATCACGAGCAGAGCGCAGTCGAGTTGATATTAAAAAAGTTGAAAGCTTTGATTATTATCTATCATGGACATAGTATCAAGTTCAGTGGCCGTTAACCTTTATAGAAGGAAAAATAAATGTTTTCTGTATAAGATGCATTGAACCTTATCTTGTACTTTTCATTCATTATGAGTGAATAGCTATATGGTATATTTTTTTATAATATTAGTATGGGCACTTTTTAACGATTAAAACATAATTGGTTCTTAACAAGTTTCTCTGGACTTTTCTATTTTTTGAATTCAACTAAATATAGATTCGGAGAATCAAATAATATGGTTACCACTTTTGGTAACCATATTATTTGATCTGATCTGATTTGATCTGATCTCTTTAGATCAGATCAAATCAATTTAAAAAGTTTTAAATTTGTCTTTAGTTCCGAATTTAAATCCAAATACCGCGAAATGCAAATACTACTAATTTAACCCGTTCTATTTACAAAAAATCTAAACGCAACTATATTTAACCAGTACTAAATTTAACAGTTCTAATTATATATGAATAAAAAAATGGCTTGACATTTCGCAGCGATATTCAATGTGATATATTTTTTACACACAAAAAGTCCATAAGTCTCATAATTGTAGCCTTGACGGTAATGCGGTACAGATTAGTAGGTCGATTAGAATACGCAGTAGGGAGGTAAGTAGACTTTTACGTGTTATTCTTGTAAATGGTTGGAGTCTTTCCTAGCTTCTTTTTCTTCAATTATTGTATCCTTTCAATGTTAGAATGGATAGAATTGGAGTATTTACGAGCTTTTCTTATATTTTTTATCCAACCCTTTAATCGACCCAGTATTAAACACGAGTGTCCTCCTAAAATGACATCGTTAAGGGTTATGATTGCCATGTTGGTCAAGTGTGGGTTGGCAAATTTCAACGCCTTAAAAAATATTTTTCCAAACTTAAGTTTTGTTAATGAACTCTATGGGTTATGTTATATAAATCATATTATGTGCTGTATGGTGTTTTAATAATGTTGATGTCTATATTTCTGCAGTTGAGTACCCCTGAGGTCATCTGCGGATACCTCAGTACCGACATCTTCCAACTCTTTAAAAAGAGGCCAATTTTCTTACAATCTTTCATCTCTTTCACTCTAGCAATGAAAATTTCTGAAAATTAATGACGACTGCTTACATCACAAAAAGAACAAAATGTTCTAATTTAACGTTTTTAGGTTCAGTCATTTACGCTACGATTAATCAGCTAAATAGTCGAGTTATTTAGATACACACACGCGCACACATCTATTTTATTCTATTTGGTTGTGTGATACACATTCACGAATAAATGGAAGCAAATTTTAAGATAGACCTTGGGATGGTTTCCAACGACTATTTACCATCAGGTCAATTGAATGTACGATTATTACACTACGAGAGGTCAACTTTCATGTCGCATGAGGCCAGATGTTATCACGAACCCTTTCGAGGCTCAAATATTAACATAGCAAGTGGCCAAAGGCCAACCAGCTGTTGCAAAGGCTTTCGAAAAGAGTGTACGCATGACTTTGACATTCAAAATGGCGGCAATTTTATATTACAAAATCAGAAAAATTACATTGGCAAGCATACTTTAATTGTCTTCGATTACATTTATCGAGGATATTATATAATATAATAGGAGGCTTTAATGTTTTTCAATGAAAAAATATAAAATTAATTTTGATATTGTTGCAGTCCGCGACAAGTTTTATCCTTGAGTCCATTTTCAATTCAAGGCAGTGAGCGTGGGAGAACCTTATTGTCCCTAAATATGGGATTGACCCATGTAAATTATGGTCACTGTAACTCAAGGTGACTGTACCTCATGAACTGCGAGACTCATGGTATCTTTAACTGATGAAAATCTTTGAAAAGTCAAAAGGGATTCCGCCCATGGTTCCTTATTTACTCAATCGTAAATACGTCGTCTGCGTGCTTCTTCCACATTGATCACTTTTTTCATACACGCACACTAGTTTGGGAGAAATTATTTTATTGTGTAATAATAGTTCGGCACGCTTGAAGGAGTCTGGATATTATTGCTGGATTGTTTAATTGCAGGTATCACGTTGAACCTACTTTGTTGACCTTTAACTAAGTAAGGTGAAGCTGAAATAGAGCGTAAAAACGCAATGACACTAGAACTTGGCCCGCGCACTGCCGAGCACGAACGTATCAAATAGCACAATTAAATATATAAATGAAACGGAATACATGTTTTGGTGTTTTGACATCTGACGTTTCTGAAATGGTTACCACTTAAGCCTTATTTAACAATAATCACGCATTTTGCTTCACACGATCTTGAGGTTCATCACAGATAAAAAAAATCTATAACGTAAAAAAGTATGTGAAATGCGTAACTTATTATACAAAAGTAGTACTTGGACGGAAATCATGTCCAGAATTCTAGATATCATTCCTAGATCATTATCTGGAACTCCGCGTCAACTTCTATACTATCGTAATACGATTTAACGAGGCAGACCCGCTTCGGTCAAACAGAACCTGATAAAATACATACAAATGTATAAAAAAAATACTTTTGTGACATCAAAACAAATATAATAGATAATAAAACATTATTTTAACAAACTAAGAACAAGCTTCGATATGGCAACCCTGTGTTAAGCGCGTCATTCATAGACAAAAACGATTGTCAATTAATAAAACAGCATAGATTATAGAATATAATCGATTATTCGCGTTTGATCTCGATTCGCGCTGTTAAATCCCACGGGTCGGTACAATCCGATGACCCTAAGCGCTATTTCGCAAACAAAGACCATTCATAGGTATCATGACTTCCTGTTATACGGTCCGTGTACTTCCGGTACGGATTCGGCGTTTAGGTGCAAATTAGGTGAAATATGTTCCCAATGAATCTACATCCTAATGAGGACAAGTCTATTATTTGCAGTATATAAATATTGTACCCATCTGATTTTTACTCAATGGACTATTGGGTGTCTGCAAAAAATAGGGTACTGTCTGCGAAAAGCTGCACACAGAAGCTGGATGCGGCAAGCCGAGAACAGGTGTGAGTGCGCTCATTATAGAAGGCTATGTTCAGCAGAAGGTCGAGACAGGCTGATGATATTGTGATGATGACTTCTAGCAATTTTAATTTGGATAACGAGTAGAGAAACTTACAATGGCTTGTTTTTTTTATATTTTTTGAAATATTGTTGAGGAAAAATCCTATAATCCTAGGACCTTTTTTTAACATTCTTTCGACATAACTTACTGTTAACCCTTATCTGGGGAACACGTTCTTCCATTACGGGTTCATTGGGACACGATTTACAAAGATATACCTAATAACGCCTTAAGTATACACATCTTCATCATCACCGTCCACCCGTCGGAAACGTTATGCAGAAGTCTCAGATATGTAGGCTTTTTGAAATGATTTTCTTCGCCATTAAATCGAGAGACATCTAAATTTAAAAACGAAGTTTATAAAGTTAGAAATATATGTCAGGATTCGAACTCGAAACCACCGGATTAGCTATATAAAATTTTAAACTCTGTGGCTGGTAAGAAACTAGCGGTAAAACGTAACATCATCGTAATCCCCGAAGGGGTAGGCAGAGGAGTGTAGAACACCCCCACGTTTCACAAGTTACTTTTAAGTCCCACAATGGAACAGGTGGTGAGACTATTGCCATACACCGGGCACACATCCAGACTCCGAGTCACTACTAGAAATTCTAAATTAGAAAAATCCAATAGTATCCGACCCGGGATTTGAACCCTGGACCTCCCAATCGGTAGACACACTTGCAACCACTCAACCAACAAGGCAGTCTGTGGTGTTTTTAATTTGGGAATATTTATAAATGTGTGATGTTAAGGCTTCATATGATGATGATGTTTCATTGTAGATTCTGAACCCGATCGGCAGTCGCGCTTCCAACACCTCGACCAACGAGGAAGTCAAAAAAACCAGCGGAATTTTGAAATATAAATAACTGACATTTTGTTCTACTTATATATTATAAGAGCTCCATATTTTCAAAAACTGTACTTTATGAACCGATTGAGGTCCACTCACATTATAAAGTCGTCAAGAAAAATATGTCGATGCCCGCATATCGCTGTAATCGAGATTCTAGGAATAGCGAAATTACTCTTAATACACTTCTCGGAAGCCCTTGGATTTACACCAAGTCCAATGCAGAAACTATCTGAATCATCATTAACTGTAATCTTGCTGATTACCGGTTAAATGTTGACCTTTTTTTGGTATGTACTGGTCGAAACCTATAGTTTTAAAATCTTCGAGAACGTTCTACGATTACTAGAGCCAATAACAACGGTATCGACTAACTGACATAAGATACCGGTACTTTAAAATTGGAAGGAAATTATTTGCATATACGAGTACTTTAAGTAAATCGCTGATTTGCCACTAATCGAATAAGAAGGATAAAAAAAGAAATAAAAGAACGAAAAGAGGAAAGAACGAAAAGAGGAAAGAACGAAAAGAGGAAAGAACGAAAAGAGGAAAGAATGAAAAGAGGAAAGAACGAAAAGAGGAAAGAAATAAAACATTTATTTCGCCTCATACGCATTAAAGATCATCTATCATTTAATACGTATAAACATTATAAGGGTCATAACTACAGCATTGTTTCGCCTTCATTCCCCTCTTAAGTACACATGTAATAGAGGCCGAGACGTTTTTCTTGATGAAAATATCAATCATTACAAGCACGTGTACATTTATAAATTTTAAATAGGCAAAAGAAAGTAAACGTAACATAACGCCTGTAATTCCCAAAGGTATAGGCAGAGGAGTGTAGTACACTCTCCCGCGCCACCAACGAAGCAGTGAAAGGTAAAAGAAAATCTATTTAATGGGAAGAACATTTTAACGATAAGGCTTATCGTGGCAGCTATCATCAGCGTTATTAACGTTTTTCAACGTGAAATAACAACGTAGAAGCCATGAACAGCGACGGTATCGTCCAGGGCCCATATACTTGATATAGTTATTAATCGAGGTATAGCCTGAAGCTATAGAGCCTGTGTCAAGGCTGAACGAAGGCCAAAGTTGCGGTCAAACTAACGATTAAAAAGAAACAGGAATTATGGCGGCAAAAAAGGCTTGTAACAATATTTAATACTAGCATTTGATATTCAAGGTTTAGTTAGTCATCATCAGCCGAAGTCCAGTGCTGGAGAAGGGCCTCTACTGAGGGGAATTTGACATAATATAGTTGTAAATCAGTTACTATGTAGTATGTATTATATCGTTAAATAATTATTTAAATATAAATAAAAAATATTAATCGACCCATTTGTCATTCCACTGTTGGAATATGGGTATCCTCTCATATTGAGAGGGTTAAGGCCATAGTCTGCCACGCTGGCCAAGTGCGCGTTGGCAGACTTCACATATCTTAGAGTGTTTTTTTTATAAATTCTAGGGCGTGCAGGTTTCCTCACGATGTTTTCCTTCAACGTTAGCAAGCGATGTTTAAACTTAAAACGCACTTTTAGTAAAGAGGTGCGCGCTCAGGATTTGAACCCAGATTTGAATAATTATTTATTTACATTAATATCCGGCAAGATAGTCAACTCACCTTCAGACCTCATGTCTCTAAGGTGAGCAACACAGCCCGATTCTACATGCACCGCCTCAACG
>DWJK01004156.1:0-12291 GCA_018248815.1 Croniades pieria auraria
CTGCCCTGGAAAATTCAAACTCACCTCAGTTTTTTTGCTTCGTTTACTTTCCATTTTTCTGGCTGCAGTGTTCGTTTTCTTGTTTGGTTTTTATTTACAGTATAAGGGATACTATCCATCTTACCTTACGACGATATTTTACGAACGAATATGACTTAATTTTATTTAAAACTATAATAAAACGATTAGCATGTTCACACACAATTGTACGAGTCGCCATTACTGTTACCTTTCAAATGACGCGCTCCTATTGGTTGAAATGGACGTAGAAAGTTTTGATATTCAATTCGAAGTGACATAACTAAGTTTGATTCTATAGCCAATTTTTTGTTTACAATATCTAGCAAATTAACCGCGTTTGATATCAAATGTATTTTTGAGGTAAAATGTAGTCCCGAGACTGAAATGTTGCCATTAAAAAAGTGTTTTTGAAATTTAGTGGACATAACCAGTTTTGATTCTATACCCCTGATATATGGTACGTTTGTAATAGATACGAGATATGAGCGATAGTATTTTTTTCTGTCGATAACTTTGTTGAATATGTAATTATCGTGTTTCGGGTTATAATTGTTTCCTGTTAACATACTGCTTTCATGAAAAACAAATTGTATTTAAATATTTTAATGTTCGTTCATATCTTGTTTAAAATTATATTTAATTGAATTTAATTTGCCCAAAATTAAATTTCGCTGATTGATTAATACCTATTATTTTAGCAACGTCAAGTAATGTTACAGGTGAATTAATAATATTTTGTATATCAGGGCATTTTTAATCAAGCAACTGCTATGCCAAAAGCTCATGAATGATAGAAATGTGATAAACTCATGTCTCAATAATTAATTTTATTTGTATTTGGCCATTGATGAATAATTTAGTGTGTTTCGTTATGTCGAAGCTCTCCCATCGAAACGTGTTTAGTTTTGGTCAATGTGTAAAGTATGTTTTGTTGCCGGCTATGAATTGATTAAATCATCACAATTTATTCAAACTGTGTTTTATTATATAAATAATTATATGTAACAAGTTATATTCGTTAAGAGAATAACGGAATCTTCATGATCAAGTAATACTGATTAATAGTTTTTTAAAAAGCTTGCTTCACGGAAGATATTGGAAGTTTTGTAGTTGTCTCTCTTTTATGAGACTCCTTGTATTAGAGAAAATATTGGCTGCATATTGTCATATTAATAAAAGAATACAAAAAAGTTATTTGTCTCATTTTTTATTTTCTATGACTACCTTACTTATAGGCTGTATGAAACAAAACATCAACTGCCATTATGTGAACGATACCCTCGCGTGTGCTCTTTGCGGACGCATATTTACACATAGAAGGGTACATCAGTCATACACGAGCTCGACACCATAGCTAATAAATATAAAGTTCAGTGGACATAGCCGAAACCGGCTAAGATTGTATAACATCATCATGAAATAAAACGTAATAACCCGCCCATAACCCTCAAAGAGGTAGGCAGAGGTATGTTTAGCTCCCACGTTTCTTTAGCTACATTTAAGTCTCACGTGGAACACGTGGTGAAAAATTCAGTAGTACCCGACCTTTCGATCAGCAGATGCGCTTGCAACCAATCAAACAACGAGACAATATTGTATAATACTTATCTCATAAAATTGAAGAAACTTTTCCAGCCCCAAGAATATCTCAGAAATAGAAGAAAATTCACAAAAACTATTCGTTTCGTAAAATAATTTTAATTCTACAAACACAATATAAAAATATAAATAACAAAAAAGTAAAAAAAAATGTTTATAAAATCCAAACATGTCAACACACAAATGTAATTGTTGATTTGTCAAAATATAAAACAAATTTTAATATAATGATCTCTATTTGAAAAATTTCTTGTAATTTCATAACGTATTACTTTTTTTGAAAAAAGAAACACGTGATTTTCTATTAGTGATTTTTATTGGCTTAAAAAATCATCATTTATAACAAAACGAACTATTAACTTTTAAGTTTTCGTTTATACTAAACATTAGTATTTCATAGACCTCATAATATTATCCTCAAAATATATTGCAACTGGTTCTCAACATGTATGAATTCGGTTGTAAACATACAGAACCGCACTCTAAATAAATAGTATTTGGTATAAATTACTAGCACCAACTAAATATAACTAAATGTTTTACTTTATAACCTACAAACCGCTTTGTGCCAGCGGAAATTCCCACTACTCCTACTCCAAACTTTATCATCATCAACAAAATTTCAAAAATCAATTTATAAATAACGAACTATCAATCTCTAATCCTTGCAATCTTGTTCAAATTCCCGTAACACTCAATTTACACTTCTACTTGATAACACAACTCTCACATATTGATATATAACAAATATAAACTTGTTAGAAAATCCTATTCATATCTGTCAGACGATACAGAAACGGACCTCGATAGAGATGTTATGTAAGGTTTCGGCGGCAGAGCTGGTTTCTCGAAGACCAGCGACTGCAGCTCTGAGGGGGCTATTTCTTGAAACTCTTGCATCGATCCATCTATTGTGACAACGGAGTTGTCCATGACATGAGCAGCCTGTAGTTCGGACCTGTGTGAGGTGAGCATTTCATAACACCATGTATATACTTTTACATACATTAATTGATAATTATAAACTTTGTACTTGCGAAACGAATAATTATCAAACTGCAGAGATGTGGTAGCAAGGTAGCAAACTAGGTAACCCATACTGATAGACGCACGTCAAACAGCAGAGAACCAGAAGGGTTAAGAAACCAGAGACGTATTATTATATATTCACGTTCTAAATTCAGCCAAAGTACACACAGATTACCCGACGTAAAGTGGTCACTGCAACCGAAAACAAATCTGTATTTAAAATCAAATTGTTCTCTAAAAGAGAACGGTTCCAACTGTGTAGAAAAATTTGCGAATTATGTTGGAATGCGTTGAGTATGTCTACCACACTCCTATCAATCACTATTCACATCACCTTGCCACTTATGTAGTACGAGTTAATTCCTGAATATACTTAACCAATATTCGTGGGCTAAAGATAAAGCCGAAAAGGGCTAAAATTAAAGTAAATGATAATTTAAAATAAATCTATATGATCCTAAACTAAATCCTATATGATCATGAGGAACGTTGTTTAATGTTACTTTGCTCGTTTTATGACGAATTTGCTTTTTATTTTTTCATACACCCAATGTCGATATACAAAATGGCCAAAGCAATAACAACAATATGTAAACAATAAGAAGCGAAATTTGTTACAAAAGTATGGGAAAGAAATGAATCTTTGAAAATTAAAAGTTGAGGACAAGCACGTGTTCAACGATAGAATATAAGAAATTACCACTTTACCTTTCAGTTTATTGGCACCACCACTCAAGTATCGTGGACACACAAACATTAAATGTACAGAAATTCAAAGCACCAAAAGCCCGCATAAAACAGAAATGGCAGATCCATTAACCAACACAATGTTTCGCGATGAATGTGTATGTCACTGTTCATATATTAAAATAAAGTTGAATTCAAATGGAAAATACCAGGGTGTTTTTAAAACTACGAGAGCCGAGGCTATTGAAACGGAAGCGTGAGAAATGAAAAAAATTTTTCTATCAATTCCAATTTATTTATAGACTTACATATTCCGCTTGAAGAATAGTGATAGCCAGCGTGTAGCTAGATACAGTGTACACGGGTATATATAGAACTTAGTTAATATATTTCGATTTACGTTCGTTATTATGCTATGTTATGAAATAAAACTTTGATTAGCGTAACTTACATCCTCAAAAATATATCTAAAACAGGTAATCGATCAAAAATTGCTCCTTAAAAAGTCTAACAAAATAAAATTTACAATTAAAAATAATGAAGTGTAAAATAATCGTTGTATCCCTCGGGAATGTCATAATTCATAAAAAAAAGCTCTACAAAAATATCTCACAATACAAACTTAAAAATATAAGTAATATACATTTCGTATAGAAATTAATAATAATAAAAGTAATCCGAGTAATATGGAAAACTAATAAAAATGCCAATAGGGAATGCTAATATCCAGGCTTATATCCAGGGAATGTAAGTTATGGCGAAACGAATATAACGTACAGTAGTAATACGAATATTATAATGGCGATACAAAGCAATCAATATCACATACACAATTCCACACTCGAGTTATTGCCAATTCCCTCACCGGACAACTACCCCCGCATACCCTAATGTCAATACCATTTCGCGTCCTCGACTTCACACAAAACTCTTACTCAATACGAAATAGAATGCAATTTTAAAACATTAAAATACACCTTATAAAAAATATATAAAAATAACTTCAAAAGAGATCTCAGTATGATCATAACAGTGTTTTTACGTAAAAATATATTTAAAACATGCAAAGCGGGGTAGTTGTCATCGCACGCGGCGCAGGCGGCACTTAACATCTAAACCTATCCACGAAAACATCCCACTTACATTTCGTTGTATAAATGTATAAAAACATATCGATAATACTAAACACGGTAAGTACTAAACGTAGCGTAGCCGGCGCCTCGGGGTCCAACACCACGGAATATTGTTATATTACAGTATAATCACCGTATTGGACACAAAAATGTTTCTCCAACCAAACCGCCAAGGTCCTCTAAGCTCTGTATATAATAAGTTATCCTTAAAGATACATGCGAAGTTATATAACACTTTATTTTCTCATACAGAGTCATGAGAAATTTGAATACGTTTAAATATGACATCGTCATCGAACCAGTTATAAAAATGTTTTTACATTAATGTAAAAGTACTATGTATTTAAAGTTCACATTCAATAAAATAAATGTATGGTAAGTCTCAAATTTCCAATAACTCTGCACAGTCCCAGCGACTAGCGCGGAATAACTGAGGACATCACAAGACGACACAATCCTTCACCGGGCGACAGCACAGACAGCACCAGCAAGATCACAGAAGACAGTATTGTAGTGCGGTAGAAAAATGTGGCAACATTAACGATATTGATTTCCAAGCCAATATGCAAGAAACGTATCATCAATGATAGCGTTTGTTCATAAATACTGCACTGGACGCTTGCAGTCTTAATGACAAATTAAATAAAAAATAGTTTCATATTAAAGATTTTAAGATGACCAGGGTTATTAACAATTATGACATTCAATATAAATGTATAATGATATACAAATTAATCTGAATAATTAATTTAATGTTACATATTAATTCCGCATATAATAATCTGAGTGTTTACTTGTGTCATGGTCAATACACTGTCCGCTCACAATCCGTTCAAATATTACTGAACAGGGAATAATGGAAACAAGTCCAGCGACTCGCTTTCCTTCCAATTCCAGTTCTGTTACATGTGATCGAAATTTTAATTAAATATCATGATAAATTATAAAAGGTGACAATACAACTAATGAGTTAGAGCAATAAAAATGTATTTTCATAATTTTTATATCAATAACTTTTACTAGTCTTATTTGCAATGATAACTTGAGTGTAACGGAACGCGTGCTGTCCAGGTGTAAAAAGCATATAAGCGTGAGTCTGTTCAGCTGGTGCCATTGGTACCGTCACCACAACCTTACACTAAAATGTATAATATAATATAAGATAAATATATAAGATTCGGAATGTAAGACAGTCAGACATTATTTTTTTACACTTATTTTTATGGGGTTTAAAAATTTGTAACCAGTAGACGCGATTTAACAGTGATGAGAGATGGTTTTAAAAAAATTTTATGTTGGGAGATTTTTACGTTTGAAAAGAAATTCGTTAAAAAATTGAGGATACAGCTAGGTTATGTTCGGTATTTTTAAATACATTATACAGTGTTCATTAGTTATTATACTATAAAAATCGCGTCTAGCGATACATTTAAAAATTGACAGGACAATTGCCATCAAAGTGACTTCGATAAAAGTCTTAAATCTCCTATCTTGTACCATTTAGGTGGGTTTGTAGCTAGCTAACAGATCGGATCAATTTCGTACTGAAATTGAGAAGAGGGGCTCGTATGACAGAAGAGATAAAAATATAATACATACATTTCGAGTCGCCGATGTATCTCTTAAATGAACCATACAAAATATGAGTCGATAGATGAATATTACTCCTCCTACGAAGTAACATACATAAAACGTCGCTTTAAAAAATGAAAGGCGCAACGGGGTACGTGATAAATTAGTGAATATTTCTGTCGATTATTAAATTTCCTCTCGAACACACATGAGTCATTTTTTAGTGACAGGCGACGCTCCGCGCCTTGTACTTGATCGAGGTCACGCGGGAGGGCGAGGGGGGGCGAGGGAGGGCGAGAGGGGGCGCGGCGGCACTCACTGCGCGGCTGCGGGCGCGGCGGGGATGTAGTCGAGCGCCATGAGGCAGGCGAACACCGTCATGATCATCTTGGGCTTGCGCTCGGCCACGTCCTCGGGCAGCGCGTACACGCGCGCGCCGCAGCGCCGCGCCATGGACACCGCGTACTTGGCGTTGGCCAGCCGCTCCTGCGCACACACGGATGAGCGGGACCCGCACTACCACACCTACCGGGGCGCTGGGAATCGGCAGCGGGACTCCCGGCGACTACGGATGGTTCGCTGCTGAGCACTGGCTGTTGTGTCTCATTATTTAAAAAAGAATGTAGCTATAGAAGTGTGCATGGTCTATTCGCTGTCCAATTGCTACGGCACGGGTTCTCTTCGGGCTCACCTTGGGATCGGACGGTCACGTATGGAAAATGTTTAATTGAACTCCGAGATATTTAGTTTATTATCTCGGTAATCCTAAGGGTCTCGACCTAAATTCGAAGCATTGAATAAATTTCTTTTCTGGCCCTGAAGCGTTTAATCAAAGTATTAAATAAATTTCTTTCCTGGAATGATCAAAACGATTACCTAACTTAAATAATAACATTATGTTAGCTATTCCATGAATTGTTGCATTGCTACTGCGGTCATACCTTTTATAAATTCATGACGTTACTAATATAAACCGTGCTTAGCTACTATGAGAATTCTGTATAATAAATAATATATATAAACATTACCTCTTCGTCGACTCCTGGCAACACCAGATCGTAATTAATAGAGCCGGGTTTGATCGCGTCGATCAAATCAATTATCACTTTGCCATCAGCCAGTACTTCATCCTAGTAATAGAAAAATAAGAACATTAATAGAGCATTAAGCAAATCATTTATTTAATATTCGATGTTACATTCCTTCATTATCTGTTGAATAATGGTCTTTACAACCAACTCTTGAAATCAAAAATAATATTTCACTGATATTATTACATACCAGTTCATTAGTGAGTATGCTATACTTGTCCTGGCTATTATCGCAAGTGTTTTATAAATTTTATTATGAGATATTACGGTGGTCTTAAAATTCAACGTAGAAAAATATAGTTCTTAAAAAATATTAAACTAATTTTTTATATAAATATCAGGGGACTGTGATGAAATAATTACAATGGTTATAATATTTAATCACCTGGAAACTCTTAATGGACGAAGTCTTTCCAGCGCTCTGCAGCTTGTTGTTGACCCACTGCACGATCTCCTTCTCGATGATTGGGTTGCCCGTGTTGGCCAGCCGGGTCAGCACCGACAGGGTGTACGCGCGCATCAGTTGCCAGATGAGAGCTACAGACAGATTTACAACCACTTAATTTTTGTTCGAACTTAAGCCACGCTTCCACGGGTATAATATTTACATGGACTAATACATATTGACGTGATCACATTAAAAACAGAAATATACCGATAAACCCCGACCCTTATACTGGTACTGAAAACGAATAATTAAACCAGAAACTAGCTTAAAGTGAGTTAGGAAGGTGAGCAGGCGTGCGGACCGAGCGTGAGCGTGGCGTTGCCCTCGTTGATGTCCGCTCCGGCGATGCCGACGAGCGAGAAGCCGAGCGCGCGGCCCAGCTCCACGGCGTAGTTGCAGTTCTCCAGCCGCTCCATGAACTTGCGCAGCTTCGAGAACTGCCGGTGCACCTGCCGGAAACACCGTCGATGCCAATGTTGTCCATCCTTTCTATAGTCTCATATGGTTGCCATATACCTTGCGAGCCACTAAATGCAGAGTGAACACAAGGGCTACATGTAATAATGTACCTACCTACTCTAATGACTAAAGCTTTCTTTATTATCCTAATCGATTGCTGTTGGACTCACGAGCTTAATTATCTGTTTAATTTTTGGCGCAAATTCGATGATATTTCAAAGTAGTGTAGGGTATAATTTTGCATCCTAAATTTAAGACCAAAACTTCAAGACGCTTCTCCACCTCATTGGCAGAAAGAGGGAGCGAGACCGAGTTATTAGACAAAGCAGCAAATAATTTGCCACAAAAAATTTACGTACCTAATAACTAAGTGTACAAAAAGAAAAACATATCAAACGTCTACATTTTCCCAAAAATGAATATAGAAATTTTGTCATCAGCAGTCGCGTTGGCAACCACTGGACCAAAGAAGTAACAGAAGAAAAATAATATAAAAAGATAACACTCACCTTCTTCCAGTTGACAATGCCGGGCTTGATGATGTCGTAGAGTTGGAAGATGACGAGCCCGTCGGTGAGGTCGGAGTACAGCCAGTTGACATGCGGCGCCACGCCCATTGAATTCATCCAGTTGCGGTAGGCTGTGAATATATATGTAGCTACATCAGTAACTTGCTACAGTATAAGACCAATTAATTAAAAAGCACTCAAACAAAAGTATTATCAGTTAACATTTTATTTATATGTATTGAGTTCTGAGTACGTCAGGTTTGTAAGGATAGACAAATTTGACACTCAGTGTGCTCTGGCTATTTCGTAATGGACCTAGCCTGATAATATGACACCAATAACATACTAATTTAATTAAAGTACCCATTCATTAATAATAGTAATAATTCTCCTTCTTCGGGTTTAACTAGCAACTTTATATTCCATATAAACTCAAAAAAGCCTTACTCTTCTCCTCTCTGGTCTCATCCAGCTGGTGGTAGTCGTCCTGCGCGTCGGCCGCGCGCTGCAGGCCGGGGTGCTGGTTGAACAGGTTGGCCACGAAGGCCAAGTTCAGCTTGTACACGCCGCCCACCACGTCTGCGGGGGTCACGAACGCACGGCAGCGCAGCTTGGCCGCCTGCTGCAGCATCACCTCCGCACGACGGAGGAGATCGGTTTCCTGGATAGACAATGAAAATTTTGTATTTTTACATTTTATTCAACATTGTACTTTGCTATAAGACAGACAGCTAATATTAAAATATATGTATATACATAAAATGGCAATTGTTTTTGAATAGATCAAAAAAATTATCTTAAGAGAATCTTAAACTTACACACTGTGGTGTGCAATCGTTATAGTGTTACGAATCGATAAATAAATAACATTTTATTTTTATGTACATACAAGTAACATGAGTCGACACAGAATATTTGTAATATTTATATAAATGTATATATAAATAGCAGGCTATATTCAATTAATTTAATAATATTTATATAAATAGCAGGATTTACAATATTATGCAAATATGAAACCTCCAATAAATAATTTTATTGCACTAAGATATATGAAAAGAGGGGGGGAGAGGGGTTAACTGACCCTGAGCGCGTCCATGGTGACGGCGGCGTCGTCGGGCGCGATCTGCTTCAGCAGGTAGGAGTAGATCTCGGAGTCGGCCACGTCCTGCTGGAAGTTGGTGCAGCGCCGCGTCACGCCAGCACTCTGCAGCTGGTGGTTCACCCAGCGCAGCAGGATGGCTTCCGGCGATAGGGCAAGCAGGTCCTCGATGCGTTCCTAAATTCAAAGTATAATTTGGTGAAACCATCTTCCAGTCTACGTTCACATTTCTGTACAACAAACTGAATTAAATAACATTGCTAATGGCATAAAAGAATTATTCAATTATTAATATTATTTGTACTGTATTATATGTAGTTTAAATTACCTGGTCATTGAGCAACTCGGTGAGGCCAGGACAATGCTCAAGGGTGATTTGATTGAAGAGACCAATACGGATGATCTGCCACAGGAGACCCAGTACCAAGTGAGGTTTCCCTGTGAAAGTGAATACAAATATGTAGCCAAAAGTATCTATAATATTTTTATAGGCAGTATT
Source organism: Croniades pieria auraria (assembly GCA_018248815.1). Classification (NCBI taxonomy): domain Eukaryota; kingdom Metazoa; phylum Arthropoda; class Insecta; order Lepidoptera; family Hesperiidae; genus Croniades; species Croniades pieria. The sequence continues at coordinate 10,150 of DWJK01004156.1, forward strand.
CCTAGTACAATTTATAGGGGTGTGTTAATTATTAATAAGCATCATATGTAGTAGTAAACTTTGTTGGAAACATTCAAAACTGTTAAGAAACATCAACTGGAGTCTCTATGGTCCTATACAGTACTCTATGGACCTACCCACCCGAAATGATAAAAAAATGTCTAATAAGAGTGATATTAATAGGTGTATGGTCATGGCACCGTCACACAGCGATAATTGGGAATTTTATAGATACACATATAGAACGAAATGATATTCCCGGTCCTATTGCCTGGTCTATTGGTCCAGTGCCAATTAACTCTGTGCTGTGCTGTGTCAAGTATCAGATTGGAAGTTCGGCTATCAAGCCACAATTTCCAAATTATGGAATAATTCCCATTAACTAACCTTTTTGTCATGTATATGACTGTATAATACACACGCACACATGTATAAGTCCATACACCTTTATTTTTCAGCTTTATATTCATACCGGGTATGGATAGGTTGATCTACATTACAATTATTATAAGATAATATGCAATAATATTAAAACTGAATAAAAAACATTAATTTGTTATTAATATCATGTAAATCCCAATTTTAATTAAAATTGTATACAAACGATAACCCAGAGGACACACTGGCAATTAGTAACAGATGACTTATATGCATTTTTGTTACCAATTATGATGGTCTACCTTTAGCGAGGTCGTGGGCGTCGATGTTGACGATGTTGCAGCCGATGGCCTGCGAGGACACCAGCGCTAAAGTCAAGTTCTCATGCTTGGTGTACAGCGTTAGATTCTTCTTGTTGATCGCACGCTCGTCTATTGTGTCCGGGCACGAATGATTTATGACTTTGCTGTAACAAATAAGCGTATTGTTACAAAGACATTATCACAAGGTCAGATACATTTTAACAGAGAATATTTATAGTGTTAAGGGTCGCGCTTTTGACATTTGAAGTATTTCTTTAAAGTCGAGAAGCTAATAATTCAAATAAATAAAGTTTTATTAGTTTCTAAACTGTAATTCTAGTTTAATTACAAAATTTATTAATGAAGTCCACCAAAATTAAAGGTATTGTTATGAAGAAGTGGAAAGGAAGGTATCTGCCAGTAAATATATATCATTATGGCAAATTTTTTATCACCAACAACCTAGTGTTGCCTTTTATAAAGAAAATTTGTTTTGTCTAACTGTAACTGTGATTCTTACCAATAATATTAGTAAATTTAACAGAGAAATAATTACATGGTGGTAAAAGAGTAATTTTTCCATTCCAACATAATAGGTCATTGTAGGAGGGTACTTTATTCCTCTGGCGACCCCTTTGGAGAACAAAGACGGAAGATTAAAAAAAAATGAAACGAAGTAATATGTTTGTCCGTTTATGAATTATTATAATATTTTATTTCATGATTATTATATATTTTTTTCTAATACTATTCTGTTAAATCTCAAAATGTGTTAATGTTTCTATGTAATTTCTATTAGTTTAATTAAGGGTGACCAACTTTCTTTATACAAATATAAATTGGTTGATGCTGACCATAATATAAGTCCATCCTTGAGCTTCTCGTAAAGCTGCTTGCCTTCGGGGTCTATGGGCAGCAGGTGCTTCAGATCAGGGTCGTGCTCCAGGTTGCTGTTGATCCACCCAGAGAACGCCATCTGTTCTTCCAGGCGAACTGAGTGAGTTGTACCTGGAATCAGTAAATTATACTTTAGTGCTAAGTGCAATAAGCAGTTATAACGCTGAAGAATATGTGTTACATTAAATATTACCCTCAGCGGTAGAAATTTACTGTGATTTAATAAACAAAAATTGAACACTAATTACTTTTAACTATGAACTATTATTCATAATGTACCATACACAGTAAGACATTTTTTGATCCGACTAATAATAATAATAATAATCGACCCATTAACATTCCACTGTTGGAACATGAGTCTCCTCCCATATTGAGAGGGTTACGGCCGTAGTCTGCTACGCTGGCCAAGTGCGGGTTGGCGGACTTCACACACCTTAGAATTTTTTTTTTTATTTTATTTTATTTTTATTTTTTTCCTCGCGATGTTTTCCTTCACCGTTAGTAAGTGCTATTTAAATTTAAAACGCACTTTTATAAAGAGGTGCGTGCCATGGATTTGAAC
>DWJK01004157.1:0-12291 GCA_018248815.1 Croniades pieria auraria
CTGGCTCCCATCTTAACACGCTTATTATCGCTTTCCTACACAAAAGGAACAATACTGTCTTCGTGAAAGGTTGCTCTGGTTCACCCCATTCAATTGTACACCCCAATTGTACCTTATATTGTTGACGTAATTTCGCGTAAAAATTTGAATAATCCATCATCTCTTTATTGTCGTAAGATTATCTCTTTAATCTCTTACAGTTCGTTTTAAAAAAAATTTATCTTGTTGATTATTATGTCTTGATTATATTAACAAAATTTTGTTGTTGCCCGTGTCAACGTGAAAACGAATTATATTATTGCAACAATTTTGTATTTAACGAAGAGAATTAATGACTTATTAACTATCAATTGTTGTTCAATTATCAATTGAACAACGAATATTCCACATATTAAAGCCCGTATAAACAATAAAACCGTTAACCTTCAAGACGCTATGACCAAATTCAGTTATTAAAGCAATACTACAGTGGCGAACACTAATAGTCTAATATAAGGGAAGTGGAGCGATTTACGATATCCCGACTGTAGTGACACGTTTGTTGAGAAATGAATATGAGCCATACCATTCCAGTTATTGTCATATTGAATGAAGTAATGATAGAGACGGCAGGACAACTCCACTTATAGTACTCTACAATGCAATTTGTTTGGAGCAGGAGGTCATAATGTGCACATTGTGCAGGTCCACAGATATTCATGGTGGTCTCGGTGAACACTTTCTGGATATATTGAATCCGATAATAAAGTTAATTTCAAGTGATATGGTTATAATTTTATTTCGAGAGACCTAAGTTAGAACGCTTCATGTTTTAATGAATCTGCTTCCCTCTACTGTCCTAAAAACAACTGAACCAAAAAAGACTTACTGCTGAGTTGGCTTTCTGAAATACATTTTGAACGTATGAGCGCGGTAGAGACTCATTTAAAATATATAGGATCACTTTACAGACATAAACCAACGTTGTGTATATAAATACAAAATTGGTGTCTTATTTAAAATTAATCTATCGACATCATGTTTGTAGGAGTTACACTTTCAGCGCTGAAATGCTAGGCACCAGAGCCTTAAAAGCTTTTATCAGAGTTAATACATTTTTTTTATTTATCATCTAAGTAGATATATACGAGTAGCACGAGTGACGACATACACAAAGTGGCTGGCAGTAGTTCGATGCGAAGAACTGAAGATCAAGTTCAGTGGCGTCCTATTGCAGAGAGGCTAATGTCCAGCAGTGATTGATGACGGGTTGATGACGATGGAAATATATGCTTTATAGAATACAGAAGCTAAAAAAGAACGATCGCGGAAATATGTATATCGTACGCTCGGAGTACTCCCACAGCTGAACTGTTACCTTGACATCATTATTATCTAAATAATTTGTTTCAGTCTCTAGGTATTCATTGTGGGTGCTTTGCCGCTACTTTTTATGTACGAGAAGAGAATATCTCAGATCTCACGAGCGACACGTCTGTGACTAACTTCGAAAATATTACATACGGACTATTTATAACTTTACTCAAGGTAACATGTACTAAATAAACTTATTAATCCAGTAGTATTAGGACTATTCCTATAGAATATTCGAGGTCATTTGCAGGTTATAAGAGTCTATGTACTTTTTTATAAGTTCCTTTAAAAGAAAACGAAAGACATTTACGAGTTGTGACGTATATAGAACTGAAACAGGAATTGACGCGTCATATAAACTAGTTACAGATAATGGTAATTGCAGTGGATTACTTATTTTGCTGAATATTTATTCATACAAATAAACAATAAAAATTAGAAATGACATGTAATTACTTTTCCTTAATAATTCGATTTCTATTATAATATTAAATAATCTTTACTAATAACATGTTTCTAATTTTCTGATATTTTAGGTTTGATTTTTAATAATTGTTTAGGTACAGTAGGCGCTGTAAATATTCCAGCGATTATGTTGGATTCTACCCATAACACATACTGACAACATCGATCGTTGTTTAGTGAAATAAATTCTGAACACGTCGGTCTGACGGCACAAAAGGTGGCGGCCCTGGATAATGTCCCACACCCGTGAGTTATCGATTATCTCTCCAAGGAATGTGAATGTTTCGTTATTAATCTCACTTGACCCAATCTCCTTTTTACTGTCTTTGGAACTTTACACGGGTATCAGTAGTAGAACCTTCGCCCAAGCATAATATATACATATACTCGTAGTTTAGATGGAAATAGGATATTATTTTAGCATTTTTGTTTTTTGGATCCATATACAAGCCCTATGCCAGCAACCACCTATATTTACATTCAATGATAACATTTCTTATAACAAAGATGTAACTAAAATAAGTCCCTACATGTCTAAGGGTTTTTAATACCGTCGTAACAGAAGGTTACAAAACAACCATGATATGTAAGATATATATTGTAACACAGAAATGTAAGAGCACACGATTTTCAAGTATATTACTTAATACTATTGCAATAAAATTACTCACTTCAGTTTCAAAATTTGCTCAATGTGCTCGGTATCTTGGGCGAGTGTGCGCGCTAGTGATTAAATCAATTTCCTCATAGGACCAAACTTAAACAAAGTTCTAAGCCTAAGCTGTGTCGTACAATATAATATATACATATATCATAAAAGACAATAGAATCGTTATTTGCTACCCTCATCACATGCTGATGTAATAAATAACGTAGATAATTTTGGAAAATCTCTCAACGAATATTCTAGAACGTTCGATAACCTGTTCTCTCATAAATATAACAAGTAACAAGATCCGAAAATTTCGATAACGTGATTGAATTCGATAATGTGAAAAGAAAAATCAAGATTTAATTAGAACGTAATTGGTCAAAAGGAAGGAACTAAAAATTTTGTTCCCCGCATCTCGGAAACATTAAACGTACTGGTTTTTATTGATGGATTTATTGAGAATTAGCCGAGTTAACTTATTAAGTATACTTTATATAGCAATCTCGTTTTATGGAGAGTGTGATGTGGGTTGCTGTTCAATACGTAATCAGAATATACATACATGTATTTGCAAATTATCTGCGGAAAACGAAGAACGTATCGCAGGTCGTACGGTCGCTCGCATTCAAGAACGGTGAGATTGGTGTTATGCAGGTTGTACATAAAAAATAAAATCACGTTTCATATACTTACATCCTTTATTCTTCATTTGTATCCAATATTACTTCCATTTCATATTATCTACAGTGTATGAAAAGAAAATTAGTGGAAGTTGTGGGTTCGATTCTCTTCCAGGAAAAATGATCGTGTTATGAGCAGAAGAGTTTGTTCTGCGCCTGAGTCGAAAATTGCTTTTAAAAGTACGTAGTTATTTGGTTACTTATGTACGTATCAACTGTTTGGTTACAATAAAAAGGGTCTACTTACTTAAATATTAAACGGCCGTGTATATATCTTCTCAAGATGTCATTATTAGATAATATTATTTCTAATGTACTGGTGAGGTATCACAATAAAAGCTCGGAGGTTGGCACTATCTTCAAATCAAGCCCCGAGTACGAGTATACTCGTATATAAGTTTTTGTACGCGACGCGATGTGAGCCAAGTTGGAAGTGGATTTATTGGACAAGGTGATGTGAATGTACTGTTATAGTACTGAGATATGGAATTGATAGTAGTTTCAAGTGTACATACTATTTTATGTGAGAAATGTAACGCTTTCTCAACACATAATTCGTTTAGAAAACCGAAGCTTATTATGTTCACTTACATGTTCATCTCTTTATTTGACTTCAGAAACCAATAAGTGTGATCTGTTTTATAAGCTTTTTGAAGATTTCTTCTGTCGTATGACAAAATATGCTAAAATATTTGGTGTAAGTTAATCTTAGAAAACGGGTAAATCTTAAAAGACCACTAGAGTCCAGTTGATGTTAAGAGATACAAAAATGTCAATTTACAGAACAGCCATTGTGATCAGCTCTAGTGCCACTGAATTGCAATCGAATCGATAGTAATGTAACTATAGGACAGTAAGTGCCATTTAGTGCAACGAAATCTTATAAATAAGACAGTTATTAAGTATTAATAGTTCAGTATTAACGGGGCCACAGGAATAGCTCTGTTGGTAATAATAGTCGATATTACATGTAACAGGAGTATGTTACGCAAAGAGCAGTTAGTCACAGAAACTAGTCACCGGTTAAATGTAACCTGACTAATGACTTAGGTGTTTGACTTTAGTTAACACGTGGACACGCAACATTGTCCTTCGGGCAGAAACACAAATTCTTTTAATAATAAAAGCTTCATCGTAGAAATATGTAGTTATAGCGGTGGCTACAGATCGCAACATACTTTTTCTAATATCCTTAAGGCCGCCGTAATCGGTTAGACAAATGTTCGCAACTTTCGTTATTGACTTATAGTGTTGAAATTGACTGGAGATTACTTATCTGATGTCGCTTATGTGTTCAAAATAGAAATGAATAAAAGCAATAAAATTTAAAAAATATTGTGGATATTGTCCTCGACAACGAAATACACAATACATAAAAGTGTCGCACATCGTTCAATATGCTATAGTTATTAGACAATGGAGGCGTATACACACACGCACAGATATACTTATGTATACATAAACACACACACACACACACATACATATATATATATATATATACGTGTGTGTTTATCGCACCTAAAGTCACTTGAGCTCAACCGAAACTGAACCGCATCGACGGAAACTGACAGTTACAATTCCATTGCAGGTTAATAAATTCATCAGAGTTTAGACGTGGATTCACGATTTCTGACTTGGAACAGTATAGACTATGTAGGTGATGAATGTAGCACGTATGCATTATATTCATCCGGGACAGTTGCATACAATCGGAACGAGTTTATGACGATGTGACATGGCTACTATGTACTTCGTCGCTAGAATATGATATTTAGATTTCTATTAATTAAAATGTATATACATGTCAACTCAAACACACACATTTGCACGCAAACACACACGCACTCACATAAACATATAATTCATTACGTATGCAATGCGCGCGCGCTTCCATGTTTACGGGCGCGCACACATGTACATTCGTAGATACATATATCTACACATACGTACTCCTATGTCTATTAACTAACAGCATCACTAACTCATAGGTACCCAAATATTTGTACTTTAATGATGTTATGATTGCAATGTAAAATCGTGCTCCTAAACCGATTTCATTAGGTCATTGACAAACTAGATCTTGCTATGCATTGTGCTGGATATCTATATAAAATGTAAATTCAAAAGTTTTTAATTCTCCATAACAAAAGCCACAAACGTGTACAATGGACGTCGAAGTCGCAGCGATACACATTAATACTTTGTTCCACATCAAGAATGTTGTATGTACCTACAATATACCTACAATACCATATATATACATATACCTACAATCACTCTAAGATTACCTAAGAATAAATGAAATTAGCACCAACCACGCTTTTGCTAAAAAGTAACACGTGTTTGTAAAACACCCAGAAAATTTATGTGAACGTTGACTGAAAAGATTCTGCGAATCTTAAAAAACTAAAACGGCAGACGGATTTTTTAAAAGCGTTTACAGAAATCGTGTGTTTTTAGCATATTTACGTTTCCTTAGCTTTGTTCCTATATATAATAACGATTTAACAAATGCACAAAAAAATCAGTTTTGTTAATGTGACTCAAAAAGTTTAACCAAATGGTATAATACCAAAATGTATTCGTCCACGATTTATACGTATATTCTCTTTACCTGTTAACGGAGTGAGTAAAGTATTAATGATGTTGATGTAATAAAATAGCTTTATTATGAGGGTACGTAAACGCGTAAATTGTTATTAGGGCGGGTAATAGGAGGAATTAACGTCGGAGGAAAAGAGAAAACGAAGTTTGCCAAGTCTTGCCCACTTGATATGACAAAAGAGGTCTGTTCGAATTTTATCGTACTGACATTAATCGACCAATTAAAACGCTGGAGTCCCGGAAACGTAAATTTTATAACTTTGTTTTATAACTAAAGTCAACTACAGGTCGATTAATAAGCTTAAGTGGCAGTGGACTGGATTTCTGCCGAAAACCTGACCACGGGTGGCGAAAACGTATCCTGGATTGGAGATCATTTCCTGGCAAACAGTATAGAACCGTGACGACCTGCGAAAGGCTACCGACAAAAACGGGATGCAGTAAGCAGTGCGATATAAGAAAGCAACTATCTAACAACTAAGTTGCATGTTCACAATATGTTTTGTACTTCGTTGGCTAATAATTTCGTCACACTCGCTATCAAATCTGAGATGTAGAAGTTACAAAGGCTTGAAGCGCTCTATAACAGTGTTATGTTGTGATCAGTGTTGTGTTAGTTTGTTCTACCGATTGTGTCTGCATGTCACATTTTTCGAACCGTAGCGAATCTGTCTCAGCTGTATGCAAGACTTAAAAACGTGTTATCGACTTTTGCTATAAATCAAATTTATTTTCCAACTTTTTTACTTATCTTATAATGACGTGTCCTAATTAGGGATTTTCTTTTTTCAATAACAATATCTTAATTTTATCCTCTATGTGTTAGGTAGTTTCATGCTTGTTTTAAATATATAGACTTCATCATCATCAATACACGAAAATTATATTATTTATACTTGGTGTATCGTATAACCAATGCAGTAGCCGCGGCCCATTAGGACCAGTTCCTTCATTTCAATTTTGTTTAATACGGTCAAAATAACAGTATGAATTAAGTTATAATAAGTATATTCAATGGAAACAGAAATATCGTATCTCTTTATATAAAAATTGAATAGAGCTAGAAAGAGGAAATTTCATCTCTATTTCTGGTAGCGTGCACTCTATCTCTGAATTTTGATATTTGATTCAGTATGAAAGTGAATTAGGTTCGCTTTTTGAAGTACCCCTTGTACCCCACGTGCACCATCAAGTAAGTGTATTTGTGGTATTGTTTTGAGTTGGAGAAGATTATAAGCAGATGTATTAATAAATGAGACATTCAGGCTAAGTCCTCAGCGATAATAATATACTTTCATCAATTTCTAGAACTTTTCTTCTGGTTGTCATGGAATATACGAGCGTTTATGAACTACAGCAATCAATTACAGTACGATAGCGGTTACACATTTGCTATTTCTTAAAGTATAATAATAAATCATATTGATAGACTGCCTCCTTGTTCGAGTGCAAGCGCGACTGCCGATCGAGAGGTCCTGGGTTCAAATCCCGGTCGGGTACTATTGGGTTTTTCTAATTTAGAATTTCTAGTCATGACTCGAAGTCTGGATCTTTGACCGGTGTACGGCAATAGGCTCACCACCTATTCCATTGTTTGACTTAAACGTAACTGCTGAAACGGAGGGGTGTACTACACTCCTCTGCCTACCCCTTTGGGGATTACAGGCATGATTATACATGTTATGTTCTCTATGAAATTTAATTTTTCGTATATTATATTATAGTGTAATTTTTCCTGTTTATGTTTGCGGTTAAAATGTTCACTCTTATCATTGTATCGTATCTTGATATAATACATTTTTTATCTCTTGTCGAACGTTTCTGGTGAATCATGTGCTTTTTTTGCTGCGTTTATGACTATTCCTGTACATAGTCATTAGAATAATAGATGTGTAAATAAAATGAAAGTGAAAAGTAAGTAGATAATGTAAATCTGAAATAGTTTATATTAACGAATGTCTACTGTTAATAAAAAAAAATATTTAAATATTTTAAAATGGTTTTTATATAAAAAATAATTTTAAGAAAAGAATTAACAAAGTTGTATGTCAGATACCAAATAAAATTTTGTTTTGAAATTGAACCGATTCCAATGTTACATATTAACTTAAAATTATTATTTAAAACCTGTTATTTCATAACAAATTATGAACGTTATTATCGCTTACATTCAAATTACCGTCTAAAAGGCTTTGTGGTTACTGCAGGAACAGATGATAAACGATAAAAAATGGGAGGGAACTAAAATATTTTAATTGTGAGATATTTCAGAATAAATTAATGTACGAGTACTTGAATAGATTGCCATAATATTGAGATGCTTTACATCTTCTCAAATACATAATCTTTCGTAACATTTTAATCATATCTTCTGTGTTTCTTTTTATATTATCATAGTATCGTACGGGTGTGCAGGTACCTTATGACATCTGTAAGTATATAATATGATGAGTCATATCAACACATACAACTTTTCCAATCATTTTATTTCTGACTGATGCTGATACACAGCACTGCAGGAATATATACATATGTCATGATGGTTTCTTAGTATGTACTCGTAAATACTGGTGACAGGGATCGCCGCATGTCGGTAATACATGATAGCTTAAGTTATCCAATCTTCAATATTTGAAATACAACAAAATACAAATAAATCATAACACATAATTAACATACCATGGTTTATCTCTCCTGTATTTGTACGAAGTACTATTGGATATTAAACAGAACATGTAATCAAATAAAGTGAACGCAGGCGTTTCTCATATATCATAATTAAATTCGGCAGTGCTCTAGACCCGATTTTACTATCAGACAATGGAATCCTATATAAACAATATCCTGATTTTATAATAAGCACAATATTTTATAGGGTTCTCGGAATTTATCCATGTTTACAAAATGTTTGTTCATGTACCAGTATTTATTTAAACGATCTAACCTTGTACGTACAAGTAACTAGCGATACAACCATAGTAAAAGAGAATATCAGTAAATATCACAAACTATGGTTCTGATTAGCTATCCCTTTATATAGACTATTCTACTCTATGGAGCTCCGCAAGGCTCATTATTGAGCCCGGTGTTCTTTAATCTCTTTGTTAATGTTATAAAGTCTTGCTTCAAACACATAAAGTATTTCTTGTACGTTGACGATATGAAGGTACCTACGAGTAAGTTAATACGCAGTAAAAATGTTCTCATTTCTTACAAAAGGGTTTATTAAAATTTGAATAATAATATTTTTGGAATAACTTATATCCTAATGTCTCTAAACGTTGTACGGTAACATTTACATGTATACATAAACATACTATTTTTAAATGCATAGTCAGAGGTCAAGAACTGAAATCAATCGGGAAAATACTAGACTTGGCCATGGTGAAGGCCTTACTATAGCAAAAACCCATCCAGAACATTGCTGAAACAATACACCGGCAAAACTAGAGTAAAATAGTATAAAAATTAATAATTTAATTTTTTTTGGCTTTGAATTAGTATATATTTTTTAGGTGAAAGGGTCGCTAAATATTCGTATTAAAGGTCGATTTGGAATGAATAACAGTTATTACAAGCATCGAAGTTAAATGTAAAAATATAAGAAAATTTTAATGTTTAGTCGTTTCGCGGGCCCTTATAAGCTTTTGAATACTCTCTGCCATGTTGCTAATGATGCCTTCAATCATTTCTTGGGGCAAACTCTCCCGCTCAGCACACAAAGCCTATTTTAACGCTTCAATGTTCGTAGAGGTTGGTTTTCGTTGATGCACCTTTCTTCCTATGAGGTCTCAAATGTGTACTAACGGATTCATATATGGTGATCGAGCTGGACAATCGATGTGAGCAATGCCAACTTCACTTATGTAGTCGCGCACTATTCGCGCTGTACGGGGCCGAGGGTCTACTTGCATTAAAAAAAAGTGTCACCAATACCTATATTGAGCAAAAGGCGTGACCTGGAGTTCTAAGAATTCTGTTATGTACCTTTGTACTGTTAAAGATATATTTACAATTATGACTAACTCTGTGCATGCTCCCGAACAAATGCCTCCCAATACCATATTAGACCCTTCACTCTAACCTACTGTTTGGGCGAAGTTTGTTGGATTGTAGCGTTTCCCTCGATATTTACACATCCTCTCTCATCCATCTACGAAATTTACTCAGAATCGGCTCTCATCACTAAATAAAACTCGTCCACTCAACTGTCCAAGCACGGTGTCGGCGAGCAAATGCTAATCGGGCTACACGATGACTTACCTCCAGCTTTGGCGCTTTGACGAGCACGTATGACTTAAGCCCAACTTCATTTAACATTCTTCTCACTGTAAATTCACTAATATGGACGTTACGGACTTCCTCTAGGACACTACGGGTTTGAAGAGCCGTTTGATATCGATATCTCAATGTTTGTATCCTTATAAAATGGTCATCTACGGCGCTGGTTGCCCAATTTCTGCCTTGTCTTCACTTCCGCACGTACACACCTGTCTGTCTGTATCGTTGAACATCACGGTGCATCACAGATACCGATACGCCTAATACTATTTGGAAAGTCTAGTTTATTGTAAGCTATATTAATCAGTAGGGTCATATCATAAATTCTACATCTTTTGCAGAGGAGGAATATATGACAACTCTGGCAACTGCATATTTTGTAATCTTCGTCAAATATTGAATCATCGTCAAATTTTATAACTTGATCATCGTTAAAAATTATAGTATATCAAATAGTACTAGCTGTGCCCCGCAGTTTCACCCGAGTTAATTAGAGAAAAATCTATAAAAAAACTATTTTAAGAACATCACTCTATGATCACCAAGAGTAAATATATTAAACTATTTTGGCTATAATGGCTTACACATAAGATATAGAATTATACTGTGGCGGGCTTTTTTGTACGGTTATTTATGATAAACATTTCCATCATACATTACATACGTATGTGTAACTCTAGCGGTTTTGGCAGCGCACGTCAGAATAGCTCGCAGATGGTAGATTTTTTCCTACTTACTTGATATTTTGGACAATTCACACAATATCTTTATAAATTGTAGCCTATGCGTTATTCTGAGGTATAAGCTATACTACTGTAAAGTTTCTTTAAATTCCATTCAGTAGTGTTTACGTGAAAGAGTAACAAACATCCATCCATACTTACAAACTTTCGCGTTTATAATATTAAAAAGATTTTCCAATTGTAAAAGTAATTAAATATTAAATCCGAATATCAAATTTAGGAAATGAGAACTGAAGGCGAATTTCGGTTCGGTTTCCAATCTACAAACGATTGCGTTGAGAACCGTCAAAATAATCAACACCGGATGCGATTATAGACAAACACGTACCTACGTACCTACTTTGCGAATAAAAGTTCTAATGATCTAGACGATATCATACAACGATTTAGATAACAGATCTAATAATAGCATCACTATTATCATCCGTCTGTCTGAAGGCGTAAACACGATAATCTTTTTATACAGTTGCGTTGACATTATGCGATAATGAGCAGTGCTTTATTGGCGTTTTAGGACCTGTTTGAATTATATTTCCTCGTTCTTGCCTATCCACTTCATACTTTAAGATCGATTTGATTAAGCTCCTCTTCAACCGTTTCATGTTTTTGGATATTGGATTCATATTTCTTCTCTATTGCAGGGTAGGTCGCTTGCATGTACAGATTAGCAGACTTTATACTCCTTAAATAATATTATGCAAATCTCTTCAAAGTGCAGGTTTCTTTACGATATTTTCCTTGACCTTTACATCAAGTAATATTTACCCTTAAATCGCATATGTTTTATAAAAAAAGAAGTCAGAATTTCAAGCCAGGATCCTGGAATGGAAGGCAGAATTCTAAACCGCTAAACTATCACTACTAAATTACCAATAAACATGGTGTGCTCTGATCCGTCGCAGCTTGACGGATCATGTTCTGAAATACCAACAATTTAAAATTGTTGTGGAATTTGGGTAACCAATTACATCTTTCGACACTCTTTATGCGTTCACATATTTATTAAAGATATCCGTAGTGAAGTGCCTAACATTGATGTGAAACTTACGTTTTCGGCATAAAAAATATTTATCTATTGTGTGCATTTGCGTAGAAACTTACACTAAAAGTGGGCGTTACATCCGGGTATACCCAGATGTTTTTTCCCAGATTAGATTGTCGAATTTATTGGTATATCCAATTAACTCTCTCGGCGCGTATAAATTACCTCATCTGTTTCAATAAAACGGATAATTTTCGTACCTTTAAATTTAGAAATTTGTTTAAAGTAACATTACATTATTTGAGTAGGCACATGAGGTACACTAGGTACGATAGTATTTCACAAACTTATTTTATAGAAAGTTAAAGAATTAATATTAAATATTAATTTATACACAGTTATACAGCAGCAGCAGCATTAATTTATAGACAGCAGTGATAGCCTAGTGGTTAGAATTTAGCCTCTCACTCGGGGGTGCTGGGTTCAAATCCATGGCGCGCACCTCTTTACAAAAGTGCGTTTTAAGTT
>DWJK01004158.1:0-12291 GCA_018248815.1 Croniades pieria auraria
CACTTATTCCATGGAACTTAAACGTAACTGGTGAAACGTGGGAGTGACCGTATTACTTTCCTTTGTCTACCCTTCGGAGATTACAGGCGTGATGTTACGTTATATAATGTGATAGGATACAATTAAAAGGAATAATCAAATTAATAAACGTATGATTACAACTTTTATATTTTTATTTTACGAGTAACCGTATAATTAGCGTAATTATAAATATTCTAGAAAATTCTTTCATTTATTATATTTAATATTTTCACTCTCTCAGTAACATAAGGGTTAAGGCCATAGTCTATCACCGTTCCCAAGTTGGGTTTGGCAGTTTTTATTCGCTTTAGAAACAATTATGGAAACATTTACCGTGTGCATATTTCCTCGCGATATTTTTCTTTATCGATACGAATATTATTTGAGATGAGATACGCACCAGGATTTAAATTAAGGAACCTTGCAATGGAAGATTAACTTCTAAACCAAAAGGCTATCACTACTATAAATGCAACTATTTATCACAAATAAAACTCGCAACAGTCGTATATCGAGACAAGATACAGATATCCTTATATATTCTAAATATGACTGCCACCTGCACGTTTCCTACTCTCTTTACATAAAAAATACTGTTACGATAAGCATATATAATGTACTTATACCATCTTAGACTCCTTATTAGTCTTATATCAAGAAAACTCAAGTTCAACTGCGCGTCGTTCACGGCTGACCGCTACAGATATTTTATATTAAACCAGTGCCATATTTGTTTTAATATGTTCCTACTAGTCCACTTTATCTTATGTCGTTTGTATTGAATATTCATTATTCAAAATGGCATTGAGATCATCGTATTCAAGCCATGGTAGCTCAGTGATGGCTCAATGTAGCCACGATTTACATTCAAATGAAGTCAGCGCGTCTGATCTCTCGTTAATATCTGTGTTTAGGAAGATTATAGGCAAGCGTATAATTATACAAAGCTGAATAATATGTATTTATGTAGATGTCTTTAAAATAATACGGGCTAAAAGTAACGGTGAAGATAAACATAAAGGCTTTTAGCATCATAAATCTGATTTAATGTTAATTGGCGGAAACGCGAACCAGGTGTCAATAGAATTTAGTCTTCTAACGCGTTATACCAGTAATATAGTAATGCACTACTAAAGGCGCCTTCGGAAGCACGTAAATATTTGTGGAAGTTTGTTACAATCGGTCACTCATCGGAGAGCTGACCGCTCTGAACTTGGATGATAATTTGGAATATTTATTCCTGTCATGCCTTCCCCTGGCCATTTTCAAGTATGACTATGTGTCTCTTGGTTTTTAAAATGTAATAACCGCTCCTTGACAGCATTGTTTTTAAGGAACTTCGTCGGAGTCATCGCGGACTGCGGAAATCCTATTTCAGTGCAGTTTTGTATAGATGTTCTTCAAGTGCAGTGATAAGTTATTTATAGAATTAATTATTTTTCATATGTTACAGAGTCAACAATGAATTTTCCATGGCCACACATATGATGATATATTACCAAATTATAATAGTAATGTTTGATAAAATTATATTGAAGTTGTAAAATAACAACTATATATTTTGTAAAGTTTACAAAATCCACATATTTTACATTAGACAAAACATAACGTTGAATGTAGGAGTGTACCACACTCCTATGCCTACGCTTCGGGAATTACAGGCATGATGTTACGAAAACACGTAGTTTTACAAAACATTACAATACTACGTACATTTGAGGCAAAAAAGCATTATCATGTTAACAGGTGGTATGACGTTATATATCACTTGTGTGAGCGATTGTACAACAACAAAGAAACAAAACTATCTGACACCGCATCTTTTAGGTGAGTATCGAATATGTTGTTCTTTGTGTGGAACAAATTAAAAGAGTATGACTGTAGAGTTCATGGTAATGGAATAATTATAATTCAAAGTAATGGCAGGCCGTTATTCAAATTTCGTAAACATTTTAATTTTTTTGTACTTTAATATTTATATTACAGTTTTGTAACGCGAACGTAAGAGCAGATGAAAGAGAATTATAATTAAATATTATATAATTGCTCATTTAATTTTAATGAGTAGGTTTCATTGTGTACAGGTTTGTGTAATAATTCAGTCGAAAGGCAGTGCTTGGCAATCGTTTTAAAACGATACGAGCACAATTTACCAATAGCAATAGAATTATCTATTCATGAATTCATTGTATTATATTATTCATTGTATTATAAAGGTACAAAATCTTAGAATCGAATATTATTTCGTTAATTATGATTTACTTAATTAATAATTAATATTAATTATGATGCAAGCAACAATGTTGCAGATAGTATAAGTTTTGATTTAATATAAACAGAAAAGAAAATTTTGACCTTTTTACTCTCTACTTTATAAGATAATAAACTTTATTTGTAGTAAGAAGACAACATACGGCCAAAGACTTTTACAATAATAGCACAAACCTAATAATGACATGAAAAGGACAAAAAAAAATAATTTGCATCTACTATCATACATGCATCATACATGCATCATACATACATCATGCACATTTCACGCACATATTATGCACATACCATGCACACATCATGCACGTCCCATGCACACACCATGCACACATTATACATACATCATACATACATCGTACACACATCATACATATATCATACATCTATAATTGGTTTGTGTATGTATTTGCGTAACCAGTGTATCTACCGCTTACTGCCTGTACCACACACCAAGCCCCAGATACAATCATCATGTGCGACATTCCAGTCAATCTGTTCTATTGTGCATTTAGTGAATTTTCTTTACTCGAAAAATGTCATTCTACATACGAGATTCATTTATCTGACTATAATAACTCCTTTGTTTATTGTTCTCATTACCTATTCTATACACGTCGTTATCTATGGTTGAACGATCACAGATACTATATAGAGCTTTGTTGTTTATAGCCGAAGGATAGTGCTTGGGCAATAACCTTACTAGGTTGAATGCCAAGTCCTACTAGTTCTTCATGACTAAGTATTTACGTCGTCATAATTAGATAGTAACAATGTTAAGACTTGTTATTAGTTAACAAGTCAACATTAGACTTAATGTATATGTAACCAAGTGGTTATTGACTCGACCATCTTATCATCATCATGCTGATGAGCCTGCTTCCGTCCACTGCTGGACATAGGCCTCTCCAATGGCACGCCACTGAGCTCGGTCTTCTGCTCTTCGCATCCAACCATTGCCAGCCACTTTGCGTATATTGTCACTCCAACTAGCTGGAGGGCGTCCCAGGCTACGTTTGTCAAGTCGCGTTCTCCGTTCCAGAACACGTCTGCTCCAGCGGCTATCGGTTCTGCGATAGATGTGACCAGCCTACTGCCACTTCAGCTTGCTTATCCTTTGGGCTATGTCGATAGCTTTGGTTCTCTGTCGGATCGCCTCATTTCTGATGCGAGCCTTCAGAGAGAGGCCAAGCATAGCCCTTTCCAGAGCTCGCTGAGCGACCTTCAATCGGTGGACCAGTCGCACCGTCGGTGTCCACGACTCGATCATCTACATAGGTAAAATATATCGCTTTGAAGATAAAAATACATACAAATTTCACTAACAAAAGGGCCAATAATTAGACTGGCCGAGGTACATAAAAACAAATGCATTATTTAACTTACTCTATTTGTATTTATTAATAACATTTAACTACTAGAATTTATTACTTCAATTGTAATTTCTTTGTATGCTACGTATATTCCAAGTAAAGCATAGAAATATCCAAATGTCATTAAAGATCATAAATGTACATAAATACAAACACCTTTATGTCTAAATTTACTTTCACCCTTTATATGATAAAGGACCTCACTCTCGATGAACTCGATAAGTATTGGTAGCCTTTCAGATTCGTTCCCCTGCATGACTGCACCGCATGGTGAAACAGTGCCAAACTGGTTGTCATACGAGAGATGTGAATGAGGTTAACGTAACCCGATGTATGCCGCGAGTACCTTCACGGCATATTTCCATACTTACGAGTATGTAGCTAAGGTGTTCATGATAAAGTAATTAAAAAACGATTTTATTAAAACGATATATTCGTCTGTCATCATGAATCCTATTTACATTTCAATCAGCTGTTAACATCAAGGTGTGTTGCGTAAATAATTTAGATATATGTATGTTTTTTAATCTCAATAATAAGATGAGGCTTAAATAAAGTAGGCCTCACTTTATAAGATTTCATCAGGTTGGTAATGAATTAACTAATCGTTTTAATTTCAAGGTAATGTAAAGGCGAGTTCGTCGTCTACAGTAAACGACGAAGTGCTGTTTGAAAAAGCTTTTCCAGCGTTTTCCGTTGTAGACATTGAAAGAATTCATTCTCCAATATTGGTTTCGTAAGACCATAAAAATTTAATATTTGTTTTTATATTGTTATTAAAAATTGTACAAATGCATGTATAGATATTAGTGATTCATTATATACATATGTATATTTTGTGTGATATAATTAGTCAAAAATAAATAGGATTAAATAGAACATGGAAAGTACTATAGGATTATAATATAGGAATGGTTTCGAATTAGTAGAAAATTAAGTACGCAGACGAGTTTTCCGTCTATCCAAGCTTCACTGGATATTAGGCTTCCCGGATTTGTGATGGAGACCGTACCCCAGCAGCGGGATGTAGAAAAGATCGCCATCCATCAAAAACAATAATTCTCATTCAATTTAAGTTAACGGAATGTGATAATAAATGGTCTTCACTAAAGCTACATAATAAGAGACATTATTTATTAAAATATTGACATTTCAATAGAGTTGATTATATACGCTTCACTTGCCGGGATGACTCTCTTGCGCTCACGTGAAGATGATTAAGAGAGCTTGTCAATTGATATGTAGTAATGAACACAGATTATGTGTATTTTAATAGGCTTTGATTAAATTACTAGTTATTTATAATATTATTCAGTTTCAGTTACATTTATACTATTATTTAGTTACATGTTTTATATAAATATGTGCAGTGAGCGCTTAACTGTATGATCAATTTAAAGGATTTTTTTATAAACAGGGTTAAGTTGAAGTTAAAATTGAATTATCGTGTAACTCTCTTGGCGCGGTATACCGAGTATTTCATAAAAAAATGTGCTTGCAAACGTGTGGATATTCGAGGATACAAGATTGTAACGTAGTGTTTAGAGCTAGGAAGTTTTCAGGTCTCTCAGTTATTGGATCTAGATAATTTATATCATTGTGAAGACTCTTAAATCAATTAAAAAAAAGTTAAATTGAGAGATGTTGTTAGGATTCGAACTCCAGATTGTCGTGGGTGGTTGAAGTTTAAATCGATAGGCTATCATAGTTATATAATTGCGACAACCGATGTATATTAGTTAACGTCTCCTCTAAAGAACAAGTTCGTCATTAAACATTCCTGTTCACCCCTCATCCAATCAAAAACTTAATCTCATCATTTAATATTCGCTTTAACAACAAGCGTGTGGCAATATTTATAATACGGATAAAAAAATATATGTATTTCTTAAACAGGTTTGAAAAACTGGTGCGATATTAATATTTCTAGTATGTGGTAGTGAACATCGAGCTTCAATAAAGCGCCGGTCAGATAGGCGTCATGACCTTTGCGTCGGCCTTCGTCGGCGTTGCGTCACACCACGTCCCCGGCGCATCTGTACTATGTAACACTTGAGTTTCGCGTTTATTCTTGACTTTAATTATCATTTTTTTTCTTCGTAAGCTCTCGTAAACGTATTGAATAAATCGTTTCTTTTTTGCTTAAAGACTTGTGTATTCTTTGTACTCGTATTGTAAGTTAAAAGTAATTCCGAAAAGAAATAAAAGCATGTCAAAGTGTTCTAAAGAATATTTTCTTTTTCACGCTCTCGTTAGAATTTACGTACGTCAAAGGTTGGATTATTGTGTATACCTGTTCCTATGTATGCCCTCTTCTTTCATCCGAGGAAGAGAAATACGTAGAACGTTTAGAGATTTATGTCACCATTTAGTCACCAGATTTATGTCACCATTTAGTCACCAGATTTATGTCACCATCTAGTCTCAGGCTTTGTTACAAAGTCTTTGTTTTCTACACTTATTATATCAGATTTTCGCAAATTAACCCTTGATACTATTATAATGAAGGACTAAACCAGCATTTGTTATGGCACCTTGCCAAGAGAATTATTTAATACTTAAGTCATTGTTATCGCGCCAAGTGACACAAGAGTATGTCGCACAATATACATAACATACATATTAATACATTTAGAATATAAACATGTATTCGTATATAACAATAACTTAAGCCATATATGAATACAGAAAATGTATTACTTTGAAAAATGTTATAGGAAGTTTTTTGTCGAATTTATTTTAAACGATTTCGTTAAAATAAGAGCAAACTCTATATATACAATTCCAAATATGAACACACACATAAACAACAATGTGTTGCTATCATTCATTTAATGACTGACCCGATTGTAACGAAATGACTGAGTGAATGAATGAATAAAATTATAAAGCTCTACGTATCAATATTTCAAAAATTCAAACATGTATTCGCAATTTTTTTCTATTATTTACTAATACGCAATTTGATTTCAGGAATAAATCAATTACACGTTCTGGTAATGTGAAAATACATCTATCTATAAATCTTTTTCAATATATACAAGCAACGGCCCAAAGCCATAGCAATAAATATGGAAAATGAAGGCTAGACAGACATCGTAACATATGAACTGTATAAACATTTCTCAACAGGTCAGACCTCTTTCGCCACAAAGGTTTGCGCTCTACCATCCCACAATTTTAAACATCTTCAATATGACATAAAAATGAGTAGTAATATATTTTTCACGTTTGTTAGTTTTTAATCATCATTGTGATTAATACTTTATCGCTCCGCTTTTTGACAGGGGTTATTTCACAGCATGTAGAGTTCAGTTATAGTCTACAGTGCTTGACAAATGCGGGTTGGTAGAGTTCACGTGTAAGCGAAATCTCTACTTTGCGAGGTTACTTACAATATCTTTCTTTGCTGTTCTAGATAGTGATGTTTTTAGCGTTTTTTAGGAAATCGAATTTCATACTTTCGGAAAGAGATGTTGAAATCTAAAGCATTCGACTGTTACTGCTCTTCTTAATTTTGTGGGTTGGTAAAAATTATGTGAAAAACACTTTCTTTAGACACTGTTTTGATATAACGCGGGTTATATCGGGTCTTCCCGGGGTATATAGTTACGAGAATTGGTACTGTAATATTTCGGGTCCTAGGACACCCGACAGGTACTGAGTTTTTACCTCATTATTGAGCCATAAAACGATGGCCGAAGTTTATGAGCTACCCATGTAATTCTACAAATAATGAAGTAAAATAATTCATATTAAACTAACTTCTATGAAAACGAAAGTAATAACGGGAGAAAAAAAAAATTAATTTTAATAATTTAGCTATCGCTTATTATATTTTTTCATGTCACCATATTTAACAATCTTGAGCGTCCGAAGTTATAATTTTCAACTAATGATACGTGTTAGAGATTTATCACCGATTATTGTGATATTGGCCATGAAATAATCACTAACTAAACGTCCTTGATGGCTTTCCGATGGGTCTTTATATTTTAAAAAATATACATTAAATTCAGATAATCAAAACAAGTTAGTTATATTATCCACGTATTTTGCACGCGTGTTTGAATCTTTGACACTGATTTGAATTAAAGTGTCTGATATTTCACGAAGTTATTTGGCACTACCAAATAACAAAAAGTTCAGTATCATTAAAACAGTAACAGGATAAAAGTCTTCGAAATACAATAGCGGAAGTTTAAAGTTGTTTCAACCAGATTTTCATTTTTATATAAACTCAGTATTGAAAATCAAATGTCTCCGAAACCGGCGTACATGTATGAAGAGAGTGACGAATATAGAAGAAGTCTATATTCGTCAGGCAGGTCTGTAAGGATAAAGATATATGGCCCTCGGTGCCCTCTGCTTGCCCTGTAACTGACCTGCCGTGATGATGTATGTATATGCTGAGAATGCCTTGTATGTATATATATAATGAAATAGTATGACCTTGAGACATTTTATTTTCAAAGAAAGACGTGCCCCAAAGCGGGACGATATAAAGGTTGATGGTTATAACAATGATATATAACCATGTTTATCATTTTACCGTTGACATTAATATTTTAAATCAATTGTAGTTTAGAGTTTTATTCAAAGCGCAGGGTATATTTATTAAAAATAGAGAATCGCTTCCAGCAGGAACGTCCTAAAACTCTAGATATAGTGTTTCGAAACCATAGACCTTTTTGTGTTTTATATTTTATACTGCATTATGTACCCTAAATTTTTTTGTATAACTTTAGGGATTTATTGTATTTTGGGAAACTTTGGGATTTATTGTATTCCATGCAGAATATTGTTTCAAAATGTTTTTTACTATTTTTTTTACTTAAACTTGCTATCTAGTATATTTAAAATAATGTAATAAATATGTTTAGGGATATTCACATTCAATTCAAAAATAATCGTGATTGATTAAAATTTAGCAAACAAACGCAATACATTGATAAATATTTTCTTTAAAATATCTTTAGAGACAAGATTAATTTGTTTTAAGTATAAAGTCTAGTAGAATTATGTCACAAGTCTCCGAAAGCCATTCCTAAAGTCTAATTAAATGAGCATATATTGACAATGTAGAAATATTTGCAGATGGGTGTGTATTTTATTTACGTTGCAAAGCTTATTGCGAAAAAACCACTTACATAATTTCTAACTTTTACTTAGGTGTTCAAATTTATAAACTCTGCTTATTCTAGTTTAATTTCAAATCACCGTTAAATGTTATTAAAATAAAATTACCAGCGACTTCATTGTAATTTATTGTTAGTGTAGCCATCTCTTTAGATTTTATCGTAACAAAAATATTAAGTTGTAATAATATTGCGATGCCGCAAGCTCACCATTTTGCAGCAGGCTAGCACACACACTGCATAGTAACACAAACACTTCACACGACGGTTCAGTTGCGAGCAAAGATGCGTTTGAGCGTTCGCGGTCGTCGCGTGTATAATATATAGCCTGCAAGCACAAATAGCAAGGCGTCTGCTGAAAATGATGGCCGACGCGCTATTTAAAACGTGTTGGGACATTTTCACAGATTCTACATTTACATCTAGCATTTTCAATGCATCATTGACTGTGTTCAACTCTTAGTGACACGTTAGGAACTCTGGGTTAATTTTATGTCATTTTGTATCTTCCTGCTTTCAGCAGCTGCGTATTGTGTTGTTACGTTTAAATTTGGTCGTTATTTCTTTTTACATCAGTTATAAATAAGCAACAATAGTATAGTAGTTGAGATTGATTGTCTTGTGCTTCCTGGGTCAGGGGTTGGAATCTTAGCAGATATTTCTGAAGAAGTACCGTAGACATGTATTTTCAAGATTACGTGCCACTTGTTATAACGGTGTAGGAAACTATAACACAGTGTTTCAAAATGTTCTGAAAATTGCATGAATTCTGTCCGTCACCATATGGCGCGAATGGCAGACTTTGACAGCAACGCTTGATGAGAAATTCATATCTCATACTGAAAAAACAAAATGAGTTCATAGTGATGATGTTTAAGAGATTTGAACGTAACATCACGCCTGTAATCCCCGAAGGGGTAGGCATAGGAGTGTAGTACACTCCCACGTTTCACCAGTTACTTTTAAGTCCCATGGAATATATAGTGAACCTATTGCCATACACCGGGCACCGATCCAGTCACCGAGTCACTACTAGAAATTCTAAATTAGAAAATTCCTATAATACCCGACCCGGGATTTGAACCCAGGACCTCCCGTTCGGTAGTTGCGCTTGCGACCACTCGACCAGCGAGGCAGTCAAGAGATTTGAATATAATAAATCGACAAAACAATAGTTCCACAACCCTTTATTGACATTTCATGTCCTTAAAATTTACATATGTGTTTTAAATATGTTATACAGTGAAGGTGAAGTGCCAATAACAGTAACGCTTCTAATCCCGCCCCAAAAGTATTCTTTCTATAAAAAGTCATGAATACGCATAGACTGACAAGTCTACGTAAACAAGTACACAACATCACGTCTATAATCCCTAAAGGTGTAGGGATATTGGAGGGTGGTACTCTGCTACGTTTTACCAGACACGTTCACTTCCCATGAACGAAGTAAGTCTCCAATAAAAAATGATTTAGAAATATATTACCCGCATGATTAGCAAAACATTCTGACGTAGCGTGGGTAATATTAAAATAAATCTTAATCCAATTTTGTTTCCAGAACAATAGGTACATTATTTTTTAATACAAAGTAATATAGTTCATTCTTTTGTAACTATAACATTAACAACTTATGTTAACTGAACTGGGAGTGAAGCCCACGATCGCTCGTTTCCTAGAGTTCTATATTATCGATTTCAGACGTCTGTGGGTGATATCAGACACTTCTGATTGCTATCTCTTTATTTGCTACTGTTTGCACGTTATAAAACAACTTTAGTGTTCGATTTAATTATCCAAAGTAAAATTAATATTCTATGTGCTCGTTAATGCCTGTGTTACGGTGCTAAAGGTGTTCTATGACGGTTCACAAGTAGTAAAGAGAGACAAAAACCTTTTTGATACAGTGACCCATTTTTATCTATCATCATCATCATCTTAATCATCATTTTACAGTCATCAACAATATTGTCAAATTATATCACTATTTAAAAATACGTACCGTCAACAATAAAATACATTCAGTAATGATGGTCAACAAAAAACCTGTTTAATTTATGTGTGGCTAAATTCGTTTATAGTTTTTTAGAAATTGCCCAACTAGTTTAAAATCCGAGGTTCATCTCTATGCCGTCAAGTACTGTCATAGGCCATGTTAACCCTGAGTATATACAGGCCATGTTAACCCTGAGTATATACCAGGACTCTTGAATTTATCGTGCCGTTTAGTAAAAGTAAGAAGTTTTACCACGTTTATAATTCAGTATCAGTTAATGCCAATAATTTTAAAGATTTTTTGCGATTCAGACTATGTCATAAATATGTTTAAAGCAATAAATGGAACCGGATACCAGTATTTGACACGGAGCCGGACATCGTGGAAAAAAATATGAAATTATCCTCATATAGCATAGTGGAAACGCCATTTCGAGCTTTGTTCATAGAATTGTAGGCAAATATAAAAACGTCGAATGCTCTTTTATACAGATAAGGATCTACTGGATTCGTTTATCGATCAATGTGATTTCTTGCAAGGCGATTGCAAACATTCAAGAATGCAGCGCATCAGGTGATAAGGGTGTTACCACATTTTATGAATCGTAACACAGTGATCTTACTACGCCTTTTCAGTTTAGATACGAGTATGTAAGTGCATAGATGGCGCTGTCCTGAGGCACAGTTTTGAAAAACTAGTGAGCAACCGGACTGCTATCTTTCTGTTATTTATTTATTTATTTAGATCACGAACATACTTTACACTTATATGTTGGTTAAGGATAAGTTATACAAGGTTATGTAATGAGTGTAAGTACAGTTATATGTGACGACAGCATGCAAAACGTCATAATTTTCGATAATGAAATTGCAATAAATTATTCAATTATGATTATCAAACAATTAATATAACAAGAAAATTTAAAAATTATTTTCTTAGCTTCGATGATTTATTTCAGATTTGATTAAACTTGTAGGAGTAATTAGAAGTAAAAACAATTTGGAATAATTAATCATTAGAAAACACACTCAGTATTTGTCATTTTAGACTGTAAGAATATTCTGTCATCGAAAAACCCAGAGGTCCAGCAGAATACCAGGAGCAGTTGTATCTATTGCTCTCTAGTTTGCTATTTTCGTCCAATGGAAAAAAACACAGTTGGTGGCCATATTTATATTTACATAAAAATACTGGTATTTCAACGTTCAAGATCAAGTCCGACCAATAACGTCGGTTTTTCATCGGATTTTGACCCAAATTGTCTTAAAAGTGCAAAACGGAGGTGAAAATTACATATCTAAGGTGTGCACGATTTACCTCCAACACGTTTACAATAGGAAAGATCAAGTTAATTTCCATATGTATGTTATTGTGTGTGCAAAATATCACACTGTGTGACCATTTTAAAAATAACTTAGAAATACTTAAGTTGCAATGTTAAAAGTTAAAGTAATATTCTGGAGACATGACATTATCATTTTATTCATGATTAAATTAC
>DWJK01004159.1:0-12291 GCA_018248815.1 Croniades pieria auraria
TATACATATACATATATATATATATATATATATATATTTATATGTATGTATGTACATATTGAAATGATTTAATATATTTTATAGAACAAACGAGAGGCATTATTTACGATACAAAACGTGTCACCCCATCATATGAAGAGGTATCCCCATTGTCGCGTGCAAGTACGTACGAAGCAAACGGAAGTCTGATTCAATCGCATACCTACCTGTTCCGGTCCTTGACATCCCTTTCAAAAGTAAATGTAATCGGCCTTACTTAGAAAAAGATCTAAATCAAACTGTTACAGTGAATTACAAACCCTCTATGTACATTGTAAAAGGATTGTTTGTTGGCCCGAAGAAAGCAGGTTATCTAATGAAAACTAGGGCTGCCAAATAGCTAGCGATATTTTGGTGTTTTTTTGTACTCGGATTTGATTTTTCCTACAGCCCTGTTCACTCTCTTTTAATAGTTTGAAGCATGTGCAACAGAACAGTCGCGAATACTAAACTCGGTTTGTGTTCTAGTCGATTGACTTCTTCTAATTATACGCAGTATTTTTAACGTTATAGGCACATACATACACGCAGACAAGCTATATTTTCAATAATTAATCCCAATACAATCCGTTACAAATGTTTTATCAGTTAAGTTCATGCTTTTCAAGAATCAGTATGATATCATGATAACACATTGAGTCTTATAAATCTAGACAGTTATAATGATTATGAGGATACTTTGTTCTTTCACGAAATGTGGATTTTTCTACATACTGTTCAATGGTCATCCGTCTTAGACAAAATTAGAGTAAATGTGTGGATTTATGGGTTCCGTTAAAACGAGACTTGTTATAGACAGGGAAATAAAAATAAGAACAAACGGGTCTTACCAAATTAGCAAATATCTCATGTAAGAGAATGACTGCCGCGTTGGCCTAGTGATAAGAAATTAATTTGATAATAAATAGAACAGATGTAAGTAGATAAACAGATGTAAGTAGAAAAGTACACTCTCTCCCTGCCGCTCCGGAAAAATGAAAGCGTGATGTTATGGTATATTATACTGTCCGAGAAACAGTACCAGCTTCGACGATTTAGTAAAAAATGTATGACTAAAATTCTTATAACCCAATAAAGCTTTTGTTTTTTGCTAAGCCCATTTCATACTTAATTATTTTATGAAAAATATTCAACTGTTACCTACCACGGTAGTAAAAAATACTCCGTCTGTATCAGGATGTTAGCGAGCCGGCTCCCAATATCAATCATCATTTGGAAAATCACGAGGAGTTTCTGTCGTCATATTTATCTTTCCGCGTCTTTTTTATTTTCCTTATACCTACTATACGAGTCTATTTCATCTGACTTTATTCGAGTGACGTATTTAGAACATTTTTGGAGAAACCTAAACGTGAAATAAATTATATCATTTTCTTACTTACTTAACGTTTGTCGTCACCGGAGGGATAGGTAGAGGAGTGTAATACATCCCCACATTTTACCAGTTACGTTTAAGTCCCCTGGAAAAGGCAACCGTATGAAGTGTTTTCTATACTATATTACTAGTAAACGAGAGAAACAGAAATGGAAAACACTTGAGAAACACACAAGAATAAAAAACACTTGAAAAACAACAGAAAGAACTATTGATTTTTATGTGAACATTTGTCAATTGTCTATTAAATCTTTTGGGAATTGAAAAACGAGATTACTTGTTGTCGGAGGGGTGGTCCGTGATGTATTGCATTCGGTAGAATATCTTCTATTTTATTCAAATAAACACCGTTCTGGAGAGAAGCTACTATTTATATTTATTTTGTTCTGTTTGTTTTGAACGTAGCCCTTTTGATCATTTTAATTTCGCAAGTTTACGTAGCAAATGTTGCTATTTTTAGATTCTGACAAGATAACTAAGTGTTTTTTCACAAAATATTTAACTATGAAAATATATATTTTGTTGTCTCGAGGCATTTCCTATTGAAACTTGCAATGTATGTCGTCGTATTCCACCGTACTCCAGCTGATTGGTCATTGTTGATGAGTCTCGAAATAGTCCTAAATATTTTTTTAAAGTATATGGGCTTCTTCTGTATCTGATTGCAGTCTTGCTCGCTTGTTCTCACAGCCTTCAAGACATACAATATAAAAAAAAAATTATCAAGTGCCCCGCTGGGAAACACTAGCGCCCTCTGGCTAGTTCAATTAGTCCAAAAGATTTTTTCGGATTATATTATTTTTACACCAAAACGCTACGCCATCTCCTTTCCTCGTTTACTGAGAGGATAAATAATGGTCGAAAAGGCTTGTGCCTTATGATTTATCACGAGACTTGTCCGTTTCCGAGTGTGTGGCGACCCTCGTCAGCTGAACGTGGAAGGGTGTGGAGCTTTGTTTCCAAAGGGTTGCCTATAATCACAAACTATACAACTATCCAAAGCGACCTATAAGAATGCGTGTGACGTAAATGTCAAACACTGTATCTTTATTCATCGCTCTCGCTAATAAGCACCTCCGTGTATGTTCTCGTGTTCTATTTTGGGTGGCCTGTTAATTCAGTGGTTTGTAGCCTTAACTGCTGTATCCGAATGTATATGTTCGATCCCCACTCGAGACAAATATTTGTGTGATGAGCACAATAGCTTGTTTTTTCTCTAGACATAGCATTATCAGTACACATAATGTGTAAGCGTGTCCTTAGAAAATACATATTATAGATGGCTGGGTGTAAGTTATCGCAATATGTATATTTTTAGTCTATTTTTTGTTCATTACTCGTAAATATTTGAGATTTTAAATGAAACAATTCTTTTTGTACTAATAGCTGTTTTTAACCTCTCTTGTCCAATGCAACGTCAGTCGCACTATCGTGTATGGTGCGCTGCTGTTGTTGGAAGACAGTTCAGAATCTAAAGTGTTTGTGTTTCCTTGCCTACTTAAACGTGCCTGTAATTACTTTATTGTGCCTTTTGAGCAACAGCGAACAATTTAAAAACGTATAATATTTGTTAACTATGATAATCTGTTTAACAAAGGATAATAAAATCGCGCCATAAAACTGTGTAAGGTGTACAAAAACTGTTACTTATATTCAACATTTACGTTCCATGTTAAGCATTGCTTAACCATTTTAGAATCACAATGAGCGATTAATATGTCAGTCACGGAAATTCAGTCAGTCCTAACGGAAATAACATATTTAAATGTAATTACGCGGTAGCAGATAACATCCAATGCTTACTACTACTTCACTGACTTAAAGTGCTTCTTCTTCTGTCTACACCAGAAAGAACCTGGCGTGATTATATAATTTCTATATTAATTATGATTACTCGAAACAATTGACTGTTATATGTATATTGCATAGTTCTGTCAGTATTATTAGAACACACAGCGTAGGGTAGTTGTGACATATGCGAGCAATCGGACTGATGATCTGGTTGATGCGATATTCTGACTGCAGTTCTTTAACAATATTTACCAGAGGACAGCTATATATAAATACTCCACTACCACACGTTCAGTTCTTGTCACGCTTGGCTTGCTATCCCATCACTACGCCATTAATAACATCATCAGCATCATTATCCTGTCTCAGTTCACTGCTGGATATGGGCATCCCCAAAGAGGACTTAGCCCATAACTCTACCCCAATGTTACTACTAACTCCTACTGGTCCTACTCACCAATTTTAATGTAGCTGCTTTGCATCCAAAACTGGTACATCAATATGGCTAATTTGACTTGGAGTACATTGTTTAATCTATCCAACTATCGGCAACACAGTTTCCTGTTATTTCAATTAAAATCTCAACTATCATAAAGAACACAATAGACATTTTTTTAAATTAAATTCCACAGTTTAAAATTGAGCTCTGTTATCTGGTGTTCTGTTTTATAAAATTGAATTCTATTATCTGTTTCCATGAATTCTGTCTCTCTCTGTTAAAGAAGAAATATTTGCCTTTTGTCGTGACCTCTTTGTGTAAGCCCGAATTGAACGATTCCAAAAGATATACATTACCACGTTAATTACATTAACAAAGGTTTCATGAAGGTGTTAGACGCTTAAATATACACTTTAAAAGTTCGTGCTTCGCTCTTCAATACCAGAGAGGAGACTGAATAATCCTAAACTTCGCTATTCTAACTTGCAGTCGTACGAATAAATAAATATAATATAATGGGTGTAATATGGTCGGATAATTCGCACATGTTCATCTTATAACATGTATTAAACGGAGTCGGTTTCATAGTGACCATACATTTGATTTATACAGTTACTCATACATACATACATATATAACATACAATCATAATTGTTTTGCTTCGTAGGCAGTGACGTTATACGTTCCACCATCGAAGAGGGCGAGAGCCTATTGCCATACATTGGACCTATATTCTAGACTCTGTCCTACAGGAGATTTTAAGTCACGAAATCGCAACTTTGCCCAATCCGGGGATCGAACCAATAACCTCTGGATAGTCAGTCGTGCTTGCGGTCACTCCACCAACGAGACAATCATACGTATAATTTAGACTTGCAGCATATTTTAACTTATAACTTGTGTTACCCTCATTGTTTACTGTTGAAACCCCATTCCACTGAGTGTGGGAACAAATCCTGGCAGGAATCATTTTACAGAATCATGCATGTTTTAAAGTTAAAACATCACTTACTAAAACGGTATGAAAAAAACTAAACCTGCATATCTACGAGTTCCCTACAAAGTTCTCTAAGGCATGCGAAGTTTGCCAACCCGCACTTCGCCGGCGCGACAAACTAGGTTCTCAACCCTTCCCAACCTGAGAGTTATGAATGGTTTTATACCCAACAGAGAACAAATACTTGCGGTATAAATATTTGCGGTAGGAATTGAACACACAATCGTAGATGTCGATCATTTCCATATCATAAGTCCAGAACAGCATCACTTAAAGAAATGTTATTGAATAATTAGCCTTCATTCACAATTATGCTTAAATTATTTTTGTAGGTACTGGCATTAAATTGAATTCAAAATCTATACGCTTCTAGTTAGATACAGATACAGTTATATGAAGATAACATTGAGAACATTAGGCTCTAAGCATTAATAGTTACGTTACGTTACCTTAGTTACGTTTGGGTTACGCAAATCGTTAACAGTATCCAAATATTAAAACGACATTACTAAGGTATTAAAACAATAAAGTGACTTTAATGGGTAATGAGTAAAAAACAAACGCGCTAATTATATCTAAATAATTTCACAATGAATTTAGAAATCATTTCGGGAACGACAGCTTTTAATTGTACCCCTTCATAAATAAGAGTTATAAAAATATTTTATATGACATTGCGTGATAAGCTTACACTTCAAGAAATACCCCTTTCGGGCTTAGATTTCCGATAAAATGACTAGTTTGCATAGCATAAAAATTTTATGGTTTTATGAACAAGGTGCTGCTCCGGATAATAAAGACATACCAGTACACCCGAAATTTCTATAACCCTCGTAAAATGCTAGTAACGATTTTCTTCGGGTGAGCTAATAACCGTAAACCGTAAATTGCAAAAACAAACACAAACATTGTTTAATAAAAAAATATAAAAAGTCACTATGGCAGTTATAACCGAACTAAATAGCTTTGATGCGATTGTCAATTGCAAGTAAGCTGCAACGTTAAATCTGCTGGGCGCGGTCAGCACTCGTGTGACTGACCGTTAGCGGTAAATTTTCGCAAACATTTCCCTGCTTTTTTGGACATGTTAACATTCAGTACTGTCGATATCGTCCACGACTATTTTCAAACCTCTTCACAGGCCTTGTAAGTAGTTTAGAAATCCGTATCGACGATAATCTGCGTTAGAGCAGCAACGTAGAAAGTGCGTCATATCTTCTGCAGGTGATGGAGAGACTCTACCCAGCAGTTAGGATAAAAATAATGCCAGCCTACCACACTTAATATGAACAAATTAATAAAATATTTAGTATATTAGTATCGCTATAAAGTACTGTACACCATTTCTATCAAAATTCATTATTATTACATTGCTTAAGTTTTTAACCCTACCGTATTTCCTCTCCATACAGTTATTATCTATTCAGCCACTTGTTCGAAATCTCCGACATTTTAGCAACGGAACAGAAATATTTCCTCGTCCGCTAATAATAAAGCTAACCGTATAGTTATATCTGCCGGAAATCACACAACGAGCTCTCAAACACTTTTCTTTCTTTTCAGGTCGGGAATTTCCCCATCAATCAACGGCACTAATGAAGCAATCCGCAAGCGGGATATTGAACTAGCAGCCACTCGAAGCGCCTTCGAGTGCAATAAAACAAAACACCACAACGAAAGATCCAGTACAAGCAAAACCAACCCCTATAACCGAAACAGAAGAGCAGAAATTTCCAAACGCAAATACTCAACCCAATGGCTAAGTCCGGAATCGCAAAGTCAATCCTGGCGTTAAGTCAATTAAATCCCATTCTCGATTGTAATCGATTGCGACATTCCAAAACTAAGGAACTTCACGACAAGGTCGTGCTTCAAACTTGACTCGCGATTAAACTTATGCTCATTTCGTTAGAGTCAAATGTGGCATATCTAAGTTACGAGAGTAATTCAAGACTGGATATACGGAAACCAATGTATGGTAACGATAAGAAAACGAACCGAGTAATCGTCACCCCAGTCAGGGACTCGTATGGCGGCTCAAAATCATAACTCCCACTGTTCACGGCCTAGCTTTGTTACTTTACCTTCGTGTTTTCTCATACTCGTATCTTTAGTATTGCAAGCAGACTTGGCACTCGGCTCATTCGATTTCAACGATTCAGCTTTCTCATTTAATATTACTAACCCAAATTCCACATTCAATTGGACTTTCTACGACAACGGTACTGTTGCGAAACATCCCCATATAAAGCACACGAAATATTCCGTACTGTCAACAATAATCCTTGCGGCAGTGTTTATGGTGGTGATCTTTGGAACCATCGTCGGAAACATATTGGTGTGTGTTGCCGTCTGCTTAGTGAGGAAATTGAGGAGACCTTCGAACTATCTCATAGTGTCGTTAGCCGTTAGTGACTTGTGCGTCGCAACTATTGTGATGCCAGTTGCGATGGTATACGATTTGCTGGGAACGTGGCCTTTTGGACCCGTCGTTTGTGACTTTTGGGTATCTAGTGATGTTTTGTCATGTGCTGCTAGTATTTTAAATCTTTGTATGATATCAGTAGATAGATATTACGCTATAACCAAACCATTAGAGTACGGGGTGAAAAGAACGCCGAAGAGAATGCTCTTTTGTGTTTTCATAGTATGGATGAGTGCTGCGTTTATATCGCTACCTCCAGTCCTGATATTGGGTAACGAAAAAACAGAGACTTCGTGTTCAGTGTCACAGAATCAGGGATACCAAATTTACGCGACATTTGGTTCGTTCTACATACCGCTAACGGTAATGGTGGTAGTGTATTATAAGATTTTTAGCGCAGCGAGAAAAATTGTAAAGGATGAAAAGCGCGCTCAGTCGCATTTAGAAACACATTGTTACTTAGAAATAAATGTGAAGAATGGTGGCGCGGCGGAAGCGAAATTATTAGGAAGTCAACCAGCTCAGCCTCCTCCCGCAAGAGGGTCGACCGCCAGCACAAATACTACAGTAAGTTACATTTTGTTCAGCTTGTTTGTTCAGGCATCGATTTTAGCCCTTAACTTAATAATGACTTGAAAAATTATTAGGACACTCATAATATGTCCTGAAACAAGAATTTTTATATCGCTTACAAGTGCTAGGTTTTTTATTTAATAATTTTTGTACAGCCTAAAACTTTTTTAATTAAAATATTACAGCAACTCTTATATTTTAGTATTATTCAGTTTAAATGTCCATCTATAATTTCTTTAAAAAGAAAACGCTGCTTGATAATTTTACATTATTAATTTTATATTTTATTTTAAGTACATTTACATTTTGTTACAGTGTAGCGTGGATAAAACTGAAAGCACCATCGGGCGGTGTTTCACCGGCCAACGAAAGTCTAACGAATCGCAGTGCCCCATGCTGCAACAAATGAAAACCCCTACGAAACCGATCCATACTATCAACAGACCAAACACACAGCTTGGCCTAACGCCTGACAATAAACCCCAAACCAAAGACAATACACGAAGACAGTCCTCGGAAACTGGTCCAAAGTTAACGACTAGCCGAATCAGATCGTCGCTCTCAAACTTCGCTCACAAAAGCCACTTAGCGAAAGATTTGTTACATCCATCACACTCGCCACATCAGAAAAAGCTAAGATTTCAACTGGCAAAAGAGCGCAAAGCGTCGACTACGCTAGGAATTATAATGTCGGCCTTCGTTATCTGCTGGCTGCCTTTCTTTGTTCTCGCTTTAATAAGGCCTTTTGTCAAAGAGGACACTATCCCAGACGCTGTGAGTGCACTTTTCCTTTGGCTGGGCTACATCAACAGTCTACTTAATCCCATAATTTATGCTACTTTGAACAGAGATTTCAGAAAGCCTTTCCAAGAAATACTGTTCTTTAGATGTTCAAATTTGAACCACATGATGAGAGAAGAGTTCTACCACAGCCAGTACGGAGGCCCCGACCAACACTACTGTGGTAATCACGCCTCCAAAGTTCAGAACTATGAAGAGGGTGTTGAAATAGTTTCGGCTGTGGATAGGGAGGAAACTAGAGCGTCGGAAAGTTTTCTATGATTGTCAATGCCCGAGGTCGTTCCTAGAGACCTAGATACTGTGATCTAATTAAGACTTTAAGGTAATGTGCAGTAATGGACAAATTGAAGTTACCTATGGAACTAGTCTCATCATCAATGTATATTTAATTTCCTGACAATTCGTACTGATTGTCTCGTATAAAGTAAATTATTAAAATCTCTATGATTTCTAGATATAATGTTATATAACTTTTACGCGAACTGTGGAATGACTAAAGTTAAAAAGCGAGTACAATGGCCGTTATTTAATTTTGCTTTTAATATAGCATGAAATAAATATTCTTTTACTCCCTGGGTTTCATAAATGTTTTAATAGGTACGTACATGAGTTCTTTTCCAAATGTCAAACTTAATTTTTTCATGCAACCGTTTTTTAACTTTGGCCATTTCATTTGCTGCGTAAAACATTTAGAACGAATTTTAATTTTTTTTAACAGCAAGCTCGAGTATCGTATATTGGATCAAACGATACATTTCGGCTTGACCAAAGAGTGTTTTAGTAATAAGAGTTGTGAATTTAAAAGGATAAGTATTAAACTGTATTATATTGTTACCAGCGGTGTCTGTGTGATGACATTTTTAAATTATTAATAGTATTCAGTATTTCAATACATGTGATAGTAGACATTAGTACATTGTTTTGTTTTGTTTGTCCTTTGGAAAAAATATTTTATTAAACCCTTTCCAATCTCGCAACTGTCTGATTGAGCGACGTTAACTTCGTTGACAATGACCCCATGCCGCTTTTTTATCATGTTAATAAGTAACTTAATAATTTAATAATAATCAACGGCACTGCCAGAAAAAGTAATAACTGTATTAAATAAAATTAATGTTTATTAAATACGTTTTAAATAAATTTATTTTCAAAAGCCTTTGTACATTTCCATTGTAAAACGTGTCACGTTAGCTGATATAGACGGATAGACAAAAATAGATACGATTGTTTTGTAAATATGAACATTAAATGCACCATACAAAGGACATGCTTCAAATTGATATGTTGCCTTCATTTTAAATGTAAAACCAGATATCATCACGTCATATCAAACTGCAAATAGTCATTGTTTTTCAATCATCAACTTTTAATGTTTTGTAGTTGAAAAAGTGTGTAAATTAGAAAAAAAACCGTATTGTAAATATTGTTGATAATTATTATGTAATGAATCAATAAATGAATGTGTATATAATAGATAATAGCTATGTATTAATGAATAGTAAGATTAATAAGTCTAGTTGAATATATCGCAGATACCGTGTTGTGGGGAAACTACGCTTGGAAAATGATAATTTGACTTTACAATTGGATGTTCTATTAATTGATATGAATATGAAAAATATATGAATTTCTTTGATGTAGTTTCTTTCCATAGTGAATATTGTGATCGAGTGTGAATAAATTTAGATGTTCCAATAATGTCACTTTAGTGTAATATACGACTGTTCTGTAGTTAGTGGTGTGCCTCCTATGTATAATCGTCAACTGATGTATCTTAAAAGACAAAACTTTGATTATAAATAACTAAATGAACAATTATTATCCTTATATTAATTTCCGTGCAAATGAAAAGTATTCACTCGCGTTTCTAAACTGTCCTGAAAATTAGATGTACTCTGTAAATATGACCGAAATTTTAACGGAAGTCTATAAATAGTAGGTAAAATGCACGTATATTTAATAGGAAACGCAATAGATTTGTAGTTTGATCAGTTTTCAGCTGTACGCGTTTTGTCGGTATTGTTTAGACCCTATTAAATACTTAAAACAAGATTTTTTTTTAATATCACGCCGAGAAGCGGCCACGCGTAGTCTTATTCACGAAAAGACTTCGAACTATCAAAGTACATGAAAAATACTTGAGTTCATATTTTTTTAAATTCTACTCGTCTGTATATCATACTCATTAAATATTCATTTTGACGCTGTAGTGTCTTTTTGCATAAAAACTCGACAACATACAATGTTGTCATCATTGTCTTATATAATTATAATAAAAATATGATATTATTACATAAATATGACAAAAATAGGTGTTTAAATAAATATACTGTGAAACTGTCTTGTGCCTGCGGCTTTAGGCGCTAACAAAATTTCATCCTCAACAATTGGTGAATAGGCTCGAATACCGCCTTATGTTAATCGTAATGAAAAATCGGAAAACTAAAATAAATATAACAAAACTATTACCGCATATCATAAAAACGGAAAATCGGGAAACAAATTAAATTATCTTATTAAAAGCAGTTCGTTGCAACGTGTCGAAGATTTCAATATCATATGATTAAAACGTAATTCCCAAAAACAACAAAACATGTTAGCCTGGAAATCATTAAATTGAGCCTCAGTAATCGAAGCCGTGGGCACCAACTAGTATGTATAAATATAGATTTTTTGTCACGCACTAATGTATGTCATGTTAAATTTATTTATTACGTAAAAATATAGGTAATAACTCTCAATGTATTGTTAATTAATGTACATATAAAACAGTCATTATACATTAAGAGTTTTAGTACAAAATATTGTGTGTAAATTTGTCTGTACCCTACAATTAATTGTTATATTAAAACAGACCCACATTAAACAGCTCGCAACGCCATCAATATTACATTTTAATTTTTAAATGTACCAACGCTTTAGTCACAATTCTATTCCGTTTGATTAAAATATTTTTTTAGATAGAACAATATTAATGTTCATTGATTCGTTTGTAACAATTAAATTTATTGTTTCGTGTTTAAAAACATGCTATTGTCAAACTTAAACTGAACAAACCCGATACAATCCTTATAAGCTGAATATCTTTTCACGCCAGCGATGAGAAAAGTGTTTTATGTAGAGCTAATTCTTCTTTATGCATTTAAATCTTCTATTTAATTAATGTGGTTCTGTAACTTACTCTACAACGGTACCTTCGGGGAACGTAAAAATAATTCGACGTTATTGTATTTTTCTTATGTAGGCTCCTAAAAGTGATGAAATAAAATTAGATATTGGCTCCCTTTGTTTTATTACATCTCTGTTTCAGACCATTATTTATACGATAGCTACAATATTCTTTATGAAAAACGTCTTTCGGATATTGTTTAACTTTACGTGAAGTTTATCAGATCACAAATACTGAAATACCATTTTACTATTAAATGTTTCGTGAGTATTTATACGCGATTAAAAATGAAACGGCTTAACTCACGTATGTTTTTCGGGGCTGCCCGACTATCTGCGTCGCGACCTCGCTGCGAGCGACGGGTGCTCATGAAGAAGGAACTCGTACAGGTCCGAAACTAGTCGGGCCATCCCGAAAAACGTACGTGAATTAAGCCGTTTCATTTTTAATCACTGAAATACTACTGCTGAGTCCTGAGTATACGTGTAGGGAAATTTGTAATTTTAAGACAAACCTAACCTTAAGACAAGTTTTTTCAAAATCATAAATCATAGGCAGTCGTTCATAGGCATGGGTGCGAGTCTGCGGGCCTCGAGGATCCCCTCTCTACCCGGGTAGTCTCGGGGGGTCAACCGCCGCCCGATGATGTCACTCCGTCAAACTGACGGTGTAGTGGTCAGTG
>DWJK01004160.1:0-12289 GCA_018248815.1 Croniades pieria auraria
ATCAAATGTATAGAACAGGTGGTTAGGTCGTTTGGTGCGGGACGCGCGAGCGATGCGTCACGAACATGGCGGCCGTTGGATCGGGTCATCGAGCTAAGCAGAACTACTTTGTTTTTCGTACTATATATACGTGTAGATCGTACTACGCTGTTGCCAGCCAGTCGCGAAGGTCACTCGACTCGCCCCCGCCCGCGCGCCGTGCACACACTACGGGCCAACGAGCAGATAATAATAATTGAAGTTTCTTTATAGAATGTCTATGTTATTGATTATGCCACGCTTTCTTTGGGTGAATGACTTGTGCCGCTAACTGCGACGCATTATGCGATCACAGCTCGATTGACTAAGTGGATGGGCAGACGGGACAGGGCGATTGACGTTTTTATAGATTAAACACAATATTACTTTAACATACAAGACTGTGTTAGAGATAGTAGAGCCATATTTGAATATGGAACGAAAATAACGTGTGGGCGGAATTTCAAACACATTTCTCGAACGTTCTGGAGGATTCCGCCCGTTAATACGTACAGATCCGGTTACCAAAGCGTCCGATATGTAATTATGACCGTGTTATCACCATTAATCTAACGCTTATACGGTTATCCGTGCATATTTATCGCACCTACTTTATATAAGCATGTGCATTTATATACACGTGTATGAAAGGGAGTGATAAAATTAGAAGTACGTCGGGTGGTTTGTCTACAACGTGAGGGACCTGGCGTGATGGTAATAATAATAATAGTGTACAAATGTAAATAAAAATTTTAGCAATATTTCATGTTCTTGATATAGGTATCAGAGCTCTTCCATTCGCATTATGATTATCGCGCGTCAAAGGAAATGCAATATTGGTATATCGCGACATGACCGATTAGGAATTTCAACCCATAATAATACTCAACATAATATGTGGATTTTATAAAAATGTACTTACTTCGATAAAACTTTGATAAAATTCGTTCTGAGAATGTTGATAAAATCAAACGCGACAATAAAAATCTGCAGGATACAAAAAGTCCTTTAGCTAGGTACTAAGTATATATGCGCTGAAATTCTATTACTACGCAATGGATTTCCCTACGGGGCTCGGGTCTCCTGCTCGCTCCTGGGGATCGTTTGATACGCCTTAAAACTTTTTAACGGATGTACGATATATCACTACTCCGAGGTCAACCACAGACGCGAAATTTCTCTTTCATTTCCTTTCTTTCAACCTCGAAATTCCTCAAACTCTCTTGATGTTTACTTTGGGATTAAAAGAGCTTGTATGGCGCCCTAACATGTTAGGAGTATTACATATTATTTTAGGGACAAATCCGCCATTTTCAAGGGTTGTGATGACAGCTGATGAGCTACTTATTGACGAAATAACTTCATACGCAATACCCTGCCAAAGTTCATAATCTAACTAGTTTCCAACTACAAATAATATCCTATGCTTTATAACTAGTTTCTGCCAAAGCTTTGAATGTACCTGAGTACTATAATTCCGAGCAGCAGGTACTCATCGGAAGCAAACATCTCGAAAAGGGACCGAGGGAATTCCGAAGCCGAAACGCACATTTTGGGCCGCGGGTTACAATTGGGAACGCGAACAATGGAGCTTGCCACGTACCTCATGCCTACCTGCAATCATACAGCGGAGAGGTAGTATGTTTGCTTCGCTTTACCAAACCTACGTATCCCTTAAGAAAACTGCTAACTTTTATGTTTTATGTTTGCGTTCAAAGTTTCGACAATGTCAGAATAAAGGAACCTGTCCGGTGTCTTAATGTTGAGTTTATCAAACATGTACCTCCTCTAATAAACACGGAAGATATGCAACAACGATATAATGTAAGGTCATCGTCATCAACTGTGTCATCGTTCCAATGTTGGACGCAGGTCTCTCAGTACGTGAAGGATTGACCACACATCGTCAAGCCTTCCCAGTGCGGTTTGTCAGCCTTCACACGCTTTGCGGTACAAAATAATTAATCCTTATGTAATAAAATATATGTACACATTGCCCGAAATAAAATATTACCTTTCATTGTTATTAAATGACTTATATAACGTATGCCCACATAGCCAAAAAGTCTATATCTATTGTGCACATAAATACAGTTACGTATACAAATGACTGGCCCGTTGGTGCAGTGGTTATTAAGCTCGACTGTTGCGCCGGCGGTCGTTGGTTCGATTCCCACCTAGAATAAATATTTGTGCGATGAGCACAAGCATTTGTTCTGCGTCTGGGTGTAAACATATCTATACAAATAGGTATACATTTAAATGTAAATATGTAGTTTATCAGCCGTCAGGTCACCGCAACACAAGCTCTCTTGATTCTTACTTTGGGTTCAGATGGCTGTGTGTGGAGATGTCCCAAGGCATTATTATTAGACGTAACAATAAAACCACTATTCTCACAACTATCAGCGCTGTGTTGAAGAGGATATAACAAGGATTGCATCATTGCCGGAGATAACCGGTGAATGGTGAGACCGTCAGAATTTGTAAATAGACATTTTAGTGCTGCTATATCGATCCTCACGCGAATATCTACCGGTATACATTTGTGTGTTACATGGTGATGGGGGCGCGCTAGTGCGGCGCGCCACGTTCGGACAGCTGCTAGATGAAAATTGAATAATTCATCGTACCTATTCGGTGTGTTTTATGATTTAAGGCATATCAATATAAATGTAAAGATTGTGATATCGTTTTCAAAATCATGTTCTATCTATCAACACACGTAACAGATATAGTACGTCAACATCAAGGAGGAAAAAATTATGTACATCACATGTGATATACATACTTTCTCATAGCAATACAAGGCTGAAGTCTGAATCAAAGTTTGAAGAGCTAATGAGCTATCTTCAGACTTGTTTTCTGGTGAAAAGGCCGCGTGTAGAGACGTCAAATTTATAAAAATCCTACTATGAATATACTCAATTTTTCGCGTGCCCCGAAGTGAGCTATTAAAAAGAATTGCAGCCAGACTAAAATAGGCTTCCTATGTTCCCTACATCTGTTTAGATGTAAATTTAAATCCTACATTTTACACAACCCCGACCAACCATAATCTGACTAGCCTATAGGTCCACTGGTCAGTGACATTAACTGCTGAGCCGAGAGTCGTAGATTCGATTCCCACTCGAGAAAGAGACTTGTGTGATCCACTAGAAAGTGTTGTGTTTCTAGGTGTACAATCATATACAATAAATATTTATTTGGATATACGACCAGTACACGAGCAGTCTGGCCCACCATGGCACAGGCTCTGCGTCGTTTGAGCTCAAATATATGTGGCACACATGACATTGTGTGAACGAAACAAAAAGACAAATAGTACACCAGACTACGCCACTAACACAACATTTAAAACTAAGCGAATTGAACAAATTTATGTTGTAAGTGTCGGACGTTCGATGGGAAGATACACGTCAGTATGTGTCTATGTGTGTGTGCGTAGTGTGTTCGTTACTAACTGTTACAAGTGTTATCATCAACTGCATTCTAACGTCGGTCTACAACGACTAGATAATAGAGAGTTAGATCATATTACGAAGGTTATATTGTTTTAAAAACAATTGTTTTAAAAATGTTTTTCTAGATTGTTTTAAAAATCGCAGAACAAAAATAAACAAAAAAACAACAGTGGCAAATTCTGCTAATTTATATAATGATAACGAGACATATATGATATTAGGTAATAGTTCGGGTCAATTTGTGATCGAACTACTCATTGGGATCTGGTGACCGGTAAAATTGATACAACTATAAAGTAAACATTCTGCCCGACCACCTGACCCTACCCACGCTTGTCCTTGACTCGTCCCGAAATAATCACTCAACGCCAAGTATCCCGATGCAGTCTCCCGCAACTCGCTCGTGCCACGTGGGTTTTTTGTGTGTTCCTATTCCTGGACGCGGCCTGCACGCGTATGGTGTCCATGAAATATGCATTCATATGTTGTTGACCATAATTTGACCAGGACGTTTTGCTCTCTAAGACTTGCGTATCGTTCGCTGACGTGTAATAATTTGAAGATTTTGTTTGCTAAGTATATCCGTTATAAATATTTGTTAAACGATTGACTTTTAAAAATCTGTAATACGTTTGATGCTTATTTTCGATACGTTGCAGAAAACTTTGTAATATTGAATTATAATCATCATCAACCTATTTAAGTCCACGGCTGGACGCGGTCCCCTTCCCCAGAGGAGTTTTTGTCCACAAGCTCGACGCTTGGCATGCGGGTTGGGACCGTAGAGCTTCTCACGCCGCAAACACTACTTGCCGTAAGCCATCAGTACATTTAGCCACGCTTATCAGTAGTCAGTATCAAATCAGTAACACATCGAAGTCACGTCACAGGACATGTGACAACAATACCTTAACAATTATAGCCCTCACGTGATTCCCCGATGAAGTGTTGCAACAGACGGTGACGAAATAAAATAATTTTTGCACACTCAAATGACTGAAATGATCGTTATTGGAAACCGAACCAATCGTACGTCCAAGCGATGTCGCAACGACAGCTCCGCTATTTCAGCGAATCACTCTGAGTGCGGTATTGAAATCTAAATACCTTTGTCTACTTAGCGGGGATCGTTACGCTCGCCACACCCGAAGCTGTAATATACAATAATGTATTATGCTATCATAGCTGTAGCGAGCTAGCACTGACGATAGCTATGCTACTGTATATATCTTTGCGGTCATTATCTGCGCAATATTATGTCTTGCTATACCCGGATATGTCTTTCTATATCAGTTCACACAATAATTTTTTGACGACGTAAGAAAGGGAGCGAGAGAGAGAAAGATATATATATATATATAGGAACTACATGTGCGGTTACTTGAGTGTTGCTATAGAAAATATATTGTGATATAAGATTCTACGGCTCACTATATCATGTAATTATCACAGCTCCGTCTGCGCCGACCTTAGTAACCTCAAAGATATATATTATACAATAGCTACGGTCTAAGGTAGATTGCTAAAACATACATAATAGATCAGTATATTAATACATATTACAGCTCCGTCTGTGACGAGCTTTACGCATGCTAAAACTAAAGCAATATTTGTTCGCTTCGTGGGGATTTTCAGTTGCCTACATTACACTGACACACCGCTGACATGCAGCGGGTTCAATGTACAATAGGCACGTGACTGGGCGCCACGCACCCGCTGCAGGCTGTGCGTAGCTTCGTACCCATCTGTGGGTACCGCGACACATACTGTTGACCGGCTAGTGCATACGTTGCGTAGAACAAAATATAAGGTAATGGAATATTAAAATACGAAGAGAACATTTTCGCTCCTTCGAACCTTATTTGCCTCTTATGTACCTACATTATAACATAATATCATGCCTGTGTTTTCCCGTAGGGGTTGACAGAGAAGTGTAGTATTCCCACGTTTCACTATATTATAATATGTCCTATCGAATATAGGGTGAATCTATTGTACAATACTGTCCCCCGTTGATATGATTTTAACTTTGATATACTACGTCGAAAAGAGAATTTTACTTCTACAT
The DNA here is from genome assembly GCA_018248815.1 of Croniades pieria auraria. NCBI lineage: Eukaryota > Metazoa > Arthropoda > Insecta > Lepidoptera > Hesperiidae > Croniades > Croniades pieria. Next base: position 5,551 of record DWJK01004160.1, read on the forward strand.
GGGTAGTCTACATTTCCAACAATGTAAATATCAGTATCATACAAAATAAATATAGATGCTATATAAATGTTAGTGGAAGTTACAGAATAGACGTAACAACTTATGTAGTGACGCCGAATAACAAAGGGCGCTCAGTCGCACATACGTCAAACAAACTATCAGTAAGTGTGTTTCGCTTCAATGTTTTCCTAACGAATGTTTACATTGTATTCAACGCCGTTATCTCGTGGTGCACGCAGCCTTACGCGATAAGAACGACTATTGGAAACTGAACCATAAACAATAGACATAAGGATCATAACGCATTCATTGTTAATGTACGATTCAATTATTGGAATATCATTATCTAAAACTTATAAGCTCGATATCAGGATGCGCGGTAATTTTTTGTGATGTCATAAATATATTGGCATAACGATATATATTGTGTATATATTGTGTAAATATTAAGATATTTCACATTTGGACATGTGCGTTAATATTCAAAAGGCAAATGTGTTTTGTTTGTTTAATGCGATTTCAAATCAAAAGAGCTGCACCGATTTTGATTAAATTTGTCTAACAGATAGCTTCTATTCGAGAACAAGATACAGCCTACTTCATTATCAGATGTTCCAATCTTTTTCTTGTCATTGTCTGTCCGTCTCTTCTTTCCGTAATGAGTGTCCTTAAGCATGTTTATAGGGGGTTTTGCCATAAAGTAACCTATCCTCATGAATTCCAAATAAGGAATAATCAATTGTATAGGATTTATTTCTGTTTAAACGCAACTCAAGCCGCGATGATCAAAAATTTGATACGAACATACAAACGACACAATGACCCATTACTCAATTTCTGCAGCACACACAGATCGTATCGCTCAATAGCAATTAATCATACCGACGCGAACATAATATTTCCCGATTCGTTTTATCTGATTTCAATATACCGCCATACGTCTGACTTACTGAAAGTCAGTACACTGGTACTGTCGTACAACTCCTGCGCCGTCGCCCCACGGAACAGATTCACGTCATTCAAGAGGACACGTTGACAGAAGTCGGAAACGTCTTTCAAGATCATCGACGTCCGAATGTTACATTTAATTTCCTCGAATGTCATATAAATGGACTACAATAGTTTTTAATACATCACGCCAACGTGCGAGGTGCGGTCGTGTTACCCGACCGTCAGGTTGGATAGTCTTAATGGTAGCCAAAAAAAATCTCATGTTACTATGAATGCACATTTGAAGTGAAATAGAATGAGCAAATGTCGAGAGACCAGTGACAATATTGCATTTTTCTTGGAATAATGCGTTGTCATTAACGAACTAGTTTCGCTTTTTATGGTCCTTTCCGTGCCTCTCTGACCACGTCTTTTAATAGTTATGTATATTCTATTCGTTAATATGTTTATAATTCTTGGGAACCTATTGTGGTATCTACTGTCTCTAGTAATCATTACCATTATAGATATTGAATATATCGGAAAAAATACGAAGTTCTATAATTTTAGTAGATTTACGCGGCAATAATATATTATATATATTATAACAAAAAAACATTCTAGGAAACCATAATATCTTCCCATAACTAAGAGAATATGAAGTTGAATATTTCGAATACACACATCGAAGTAATATCTGCGGCGCCGTTAACGTGATCTGAAGTCATTAAGAGTTCTAGATTTGCCATAAATTTGCGAACGCCCTTATAAAGAGGGGTTCGTGCTCCTGACCCAGCAGAAAAAACAGCCAGCTCAGCTGAATTACCGCCGTGTTTTCGTGCGTGCGCCTTGGGAGCCAGCCAGGGGGTGCGTCCATTAATCGGGCCACGTTAGGCGCTAGTCAGAAAACCGGCGAGCAATATCTGCGTAGATGTAACGTAAATGATGAAACTAATAGAACATGTTCCATTTCGTAACGGAAAACATGTTTCGGAAAACATGAACAGGGAGCTTACGAACATGTTACATACAATGTTAGCTGGAGATGACGCTGTCACATCACACAACCATTGTGTACATACATTAAACTGTATGTAAAATAAAACACAGTACATCTTATAAGACTTGTTATACTCAGAGGTAGGTGCACTTTGTGGACAAGAACTTAAAATGTCTCCGGCATTGCTAATGTTAAAAAACAGAACATGTTTGGACCTGTAATGGTCGCTGTCAAACAATGTACAAGAGTGAGTGGCAGATCAAAAGTGCAGCCACATGTCATGATAACGGGATTCATGGAACTAGTATTTCAGCTGCGTTGTAAATGGAAGACGAATAAATTAATTCAGATCAACAGATCCCAGTGCAGTTCAGATGTCGGCAGTGGGACTGGCGCTTGGTGCGAGTCGACGAAACCGGAAGATCTATGTGTTGCTGGAGAAATTTTAATAATAAAAGTCCCAGTTACAAGCGATATTGGGAGCGAAACTTGGCAGCGCCCCCTACAGATGAAAACATTTTTGGCTACGAACTTCATGTAATTTTTTTATCATATAAACGTGCTTATGTTCGGATGAAAATGCAAATTCTACTTCGAACCTCTATATTTTTTCTTTCTTACCCTTCGTAATAATGTCGTAAAATTTTTCAACTCGTAGGACACTGTGTTGTGACTGTGTTTTTCTTTTCTTTATTCAAAATGAATTAAACAAATATTCCTTTATTTATATCGAAAGAAGGAGTGAACGTGGATATTATTAAAAAACAACTATTATACTAAACATATATTACAAATAATAAAGGCCTGTTTGCTGCGCAAGCAGTGCTGAGCTCTGGGTCCCAGGAAGGGTTCTGCGTTAGATAGCAGACCGTGCTTTATACTGCGAAATGTACACATATATATTCAGAGACAAAAATCTTCTAATTTCATTTACAAACTTTCTAAGCGTACGAAGTAAAGATTCTCACACTTTAGATTGGTTTATATCATATAAAAAATCAAGCAATCCACTGACTGCCAATTTAGACAATATAACGCTACTATGACACATTTTAAAAATTAACATACAAAATTATTGAGGGGAAATAATTTATGAATAATCCTTCATCAAGGGAGTGGGAAAGGGTGCCATACCGTACTTCAAAGGGATAATACCCCCACGATATTACACAGAACGCCATATGCCGGGCCCTCGGGTAGAATGTCGCATTCTTACACTACCCCTAGCGCTTTGATCAATAGGATACTTTGGAATACAATCTCAATTTTTTTGTGGACAGTGCCCTATAAGATTGTAACAATTAAGAAAAATATTTGCATTAAGGTAAGATTTTTCGTCAACAGTCAACATAACTAGTAAGTATACGTTAAGCGTGCTACCCGCCCCTGCCTACCTCTTGGAAAAACACAGGTGATGATATATATTTTTCATCATCGATATAACAAAATTACTCTTACCCGTCACATCAGAGCAACGTCAAGTATTATGGGAGTGTCCTATTTGAGTTTACGGACTAGAAAATCCCGAATGACGTAATCGGGAATCTGATAAATAAGGGTGAGGCTTAGCATTTATAATACGAGATTTTATATACCGAGTTCTGGGCGATGACGGAAAGGGTGAAACGTTTCTCCAATGGATGGAAAGAACAGCCTTGAAAGTTTGATGTACTTATCAGTATTCAACAGTTTCGTTTGAACCGGCGACGTGTCAGCACATGCGCGATGCCGACACAACTTGTCAAAATCCAATACAGTAATACACTAAAAGCACAAAATGTACGTGACACACTGCAAGCTTGACCCTAAGACCAAAACATGTGACTGACAGCGGGACGATCGGAGAGTCGACTGATGATAATAATGACGACGAAGACGATAACGACGATGATAATGATGATGATGAATTCATTGAATAAGATACAGACCCAATTGCTATTGTAAGCAAAGTGAATTTTATAGGAAACGCATATAATAATCACTCGTGAACGAGCATGTCGTGTGGTGCGGATGACGTAAGCAGATTATAATATAATGCGATCTTATCAGCGGTGTCATCGCACTTGAGACATTGGTGTCACAGACTTTGTACCGACGTGTATAATTGTGGGAGAGCGCGGGCCGATAGCGCTGATAGCCGCGGCACGGAGAAAGTTATTGGTTTGCGTTCGCTTCGTGGTTTAAATACTGTTGTGTACCGAACTGTTACAGACAGAACGATTAATGGGATGTTGTTTTTATGTTAAACTCCATCCGTATTTGTTTGGTTGATTTAATTAACAAGAATGCCATTTTGTGACACCTTTCACACCATCTGTTCTCAATGCAGGTACACCTGGGCTATGGTACTGTAGAATAGTAGATAATGGAATTTACGTTTGTGTGCTTAAATTGTAAGAATTGGGTTTCAGGCTGTTGGACAGATATTTTGTGATTGCGCCTGGTATCTACAAAATGTTTGGAATTATGCAAATTTCCCTTGCTTCTAGATCATAATTATGTAATTTTTGATTGATTGGTTCAAAACGTGGTCGATTGGGTCACGATTTTCAAAAAAATTGGACAATCATGATGTCATGCTCAATTGGACCACTGCAGTCGTCCGTGACGTCACTAGTAACAGGTACAATTACGAGTGACATAAGGAAACTGGCGTCTTATCGACCCATTTGTCATTCCACTGTTGGAATATGGGTCTCCTCACATATTGAGAGCGTTAAGACCATAGTTTGTAACGCTGGCCAAGTGCGGGTCGGCAGACTTCAAACACCTTAGAATTATTACTTTTTTAATATAAATTCTAAGCTGTGCAGGTTTTCTCACGATGGTTTCCTTCACCTTCAAAAACACATTATCAAGTTTTGAAATTGGCGTCTAATGAAGATTTATTTATTTATTTATTAGGTTCACCAACGCAGTATACACAATGCGAGTGCAGTAGAATGAAATAAAGCATAAAGTTGTGTACCCACAACTATAGGTGAGCACAGCATTTACAATGTTGACGCTTGAAACTAATATAAGATTCAACATCACTCGCAGTAACGCGGCAGGAAAACATCGAAAGATATATACAAACTTTAAGGTAGTTCTGCGCAATGTTTTGTCTGGCGCGTGAGGGCTGTCCACTTGCACTTTGACATACTATGATCACAAGTCTAGCTACTTTGTGAGCTGATCGGCGTTAAATTGTGGAACGATAAAGCTTCATGATGGTACTTTACAAAAGTTGATATATTAATACGTGATCATTATTATTAGCCTGTCAGAGCCCACTGCTGGGAAAATTTCAAAACAAGAAACTTCTAACTACATAAATATAATAAATACGAACACAGAATATTTTCTCGAAATGTACAACGCCTATTCATCGCGTTAAAATGTCCCCGAGTTTTAAAACTTCGATTTCAAAATTGTTTTCGAGATTTAATTATTGTCCTCAATTAATATTTTCTTCTCAAAACGTGATTCCAAACGAAAAACAGAAATATTTCGACGTCACTAGCATTCAAATACAAAGGTGTCAAAAGACATCTTGGGATCAAAACAGGTACTTATAAGGAAAATGATGATAGAAATAATTAAGACACGTGGAAAGAAAACTTGTGTTAGGATTCCTTACACTGTCACGAATACAGTGGCACTGCAGGCAGTTGCAGTTGTTAAATTTCAATACAATTATGTAGATGCTGTTACCACAGAACTCGTCGTTCTCTATATGTGTTACCTTAAAAAAGTGTATTTGGTCAACTCATAACTGAGTCACCGGCGCGGTCATTTCTCGAAACTTAAACAAACATAGGTATTTAATTACAGCCACGTATTCCCAGTAATATTCGACCTCTGAGCGATCTGTAGGTCTGTCCGACCTTGTCGCGAGCAATTAACGAAACTCTCGGCACGGTTGACCTTGGTGTGACATTGTTATAAAACTTGAGCTCATTTATCTGATGGTGGGCTGTTGCCGCGTGGTGGTGGTGTCGCAGCAGTTTGGGAATGTCGTCAATTGTACTCGAATTCATACTTTTGTGACGCCTTACACTTGCATTACTACGCGAAGATTCCGAGAGATGGGCATGCCATCAACACACGGGCCATCCAGAATTTAAAAGCAGTGTTAAAACATGCATTCAATATTCAAACCTCTGTTCGAGCAGGAATCGAATCCAGCACCGTACGCACGTCAGATATCCAATTACCATGTTGACTACGTTGTGAAATAACCCCACGAATACTAAACTCATTGACGATAACAAACTCATGAAAAATAAACTAACACGCGGCGTATATCGCAACTATTGAATGAAAAGCAAAATAATCAATTATTCGTCCTTCTCGGAACTCATATCATTGAAATGAAGTGATCCATAGAGTCAAGTACTTTTAGAGCAGGTAAAACATTTTATTCACGTATTTTAAATGTAAGGAGCACTCGACGATCGAGCACTATGTAAACATCTCCACTTTAATATTAAGTATGCAATGTGTATTTACATATAACGTAACATCACGCCTGTAGTCCCCGAAGGGGTAGGCAGAGGAATGTAGTACACTCCCACGTTTCACCCAGTTACATTTACGGCACACCATGGAACAGGTGGTGGTTGAGCCCGTTGCCATACACCGGGCATAGATCCAGACTCCTAGTCACTAATAGAAATACTAAATTAGAAAAATCCAATAGTACCCGACCTGGGATTTGAACCCAGGACCTTCCAATCGGCAGTCGCGTATGCAACCACTTGACCAACGAGGCAGTTAATTAATAATATAGAAAGTCTATTAAATTATATTACATTTACAGCAGTG
>DWJK01004161.1:0-12288 GCA_018248815.1 Croniades pieria auraria
TACTTATTTCTTAATCAGTATATCGTATACCCATTTATCATTCCACTGTTGGAATATGTGTCTCCTCTCATATTGAGAGGGTAAAGACCATAGTCTGCCATGCTGGCCAAATGCGGTTTTGCAGACTTTACACACTTCAGAATTTTTTTTTTTACAAATTCTAAGGTTTCCTTACGATGTTTTAGCGAGTGATATTTAAACTTAAAACGCACTTTTTGTAGAGTCGCGCGCCATGTATTTGAACCCAGCACCCCTGGAATAAGAGGCTGAATTCTTAATCACTTGGCTACTACTCCTCCTTACGTGTAATTTTTGTGAAGATTTTTTTGTGACATATCAAAAACGAGGTATTTCATATTAGGTAAAGCACGAAATATTAAAACTATGTTAAATCCTAATTACTAATATGAGTGATATGAATTAACTAGACACTCTCACTGGATATTTAAAAAAGCATTTTATCTCTCTCAGATATTGGATATTTAAAAAATAGTAATCGTGTCATGACCCGAATTACAATACTTCGGCTTTCCGCAATAATTATTATTACACTACCACGCCAGGTCCCTTCCAGATAGGCAGAGGGAATCCAGTGTCAAATAACTCTAAGCTTTACCTGACGTGCTTTTCCTACATTCGTCACTCTCATACACAGACCGGATTCATAAACAGCCCATCATTAACACCAAGAACCCACAGTCAAAATTATACAATAAATTAAATTAAATACACTAGCTGTAAGCTGGTGACCCTGAGGAATTCGGGTTCATTTATCAAGGAGATGTATCGTCGATGGTGATGTATCGGAGAAAGAATCTCACAATCGTGGCATGTCTGGAGTTATGTGCCCGGTCCTGATATGCGATTCTTTTAGTTGTACTTTCACTCGATCCTCTGTCGATGTTTCTGCGAAGTAACATACCATCACGTCTGTATTTCCTCGACGGGTAGGCAGTGAAGGGTAGTACGTCTATTTGTTAGTAGTTACGATATAAGGCGCAATTCGAATTAAGCCAGCGTGATGGAATATCGTCTAGATGATCCTGGCCAGAAGAGTCTCGTGCCCAGCTATTAAAGATTGAAGTGTAGAAAGGCCCTAACATTAATTCCTGTTAAACAATTGTGATTATGCATGCGTTTAAATTATGTACCGATTTAACCCATGTACGTTTTTCGGAATTATCTTAACCGCGAACTCGCTCTGATCGGCGGAGCTTACTAAGGACCTCAGATAGGTGCGAAACCAGCCGGGCTACCCCTTACATACGTAAGTTAAACCTATACATAACATTCCTATTATAAGTGCAACTGTTCATACATACATACACATTTTCACGCCAGGTCCCTCACGAGGTAAGCAGAGAGCACGTGTAACTACGTACTGTGACAAATTTCATTTTCTAATAGAACAATATACGTCCAGTTATTAAACTTGTCTGTTTGCACGTGTCTGTGTGTACACTCGACACTGTTCTCTGCCCCAGCCCGCTGCTATCGAACTTTGCCGATGTTTACTCGCCCTCTGTGGGCATTCCTGTCACACTGTTTGACTGCTACCGAATAGGAAAATATATTCGTTTATTATCCAGACTTTCAAAAATAGTGGATGTGTCCTACACTCCTCTGCCCACCCCTTCGGGGACTACAGTTGTGACGTTACGTTTTTTGTTTTTTTTTAATTATAAAAATATGACATTTGTATACGTCACGTCAGCTTTATATGGGTAGTGAATTTAGAACTCGGAGCTCTCTGTCTAACCTGTAAGGGCCCTGGTATGATATTATACATGTATTGTAATTTACGCTGGTTGGATTTCACTATGAGACTCAGGCAAGACGACGTTCGGGAAATTTTTCTATAAAGAAAAACCTAACCAGTGACTTACACATGTATACTATTTACTGGCCTTCGCGGAAACTTACAAGAGGGTAAATATTGGTGAAGTATGGAACAAACCGCTTCACAGTACGAGGTCAGCCATTATACATAGCACGTGTTCTAACTAAACAAAGCCTTTGAAAGTTACAGCGTTCCATTGTCATCGTCTCAGCCCACAGACTTCTACACTTGAAAATATGTATGTATGTCTCCCCCAAGTATGTACATATATGTATATATATGTACATATGTATCATGGCATTGTGTTGTATCCATTAGTTACATCTGTTAGAAGGGAATCTGACCACTTTGACACTCATTTAGAATTAGAAGGATTGTTATTGTTGAATTAGAAGAGAATGTTACGGAGAGTACTGATATGGATATGTTTCCTTACGATGTTAAGGCATTCCCTCGATACTTTAGAAGATCAGATTCAGAACCGCTACTCTCGAAGCGGGCGATGAAAACCCAAACGACTAAGGTACTTATACTAAGGCGTTTACTGCTTTAACTTAAATATATAACAATCGAGACAGGATAGGACAGAAATTAAATTATCTATTATTTTATCATTTTATTGAAATCCCACAAAATCCGATAGCTAATTTAATTAAAAAATACCAATTCAATTATCATGCATCTTATTGTTTAAAATTTATTGATTTCTTAACACTAATAACATTCTTACTTGTTTTCATAAATTTATTTATTTAATATATTTTCATTTAAAATATTTATTCACAGCACTTCGTATTCTCATTTCAATAATATAAAAACAAATAAGAATGAATGTACACCATTTTAATCCCTAAAATTATATAACTTAGAGACTATTTTATAACACATTAGATTTATAGAATTCCACAATAAAAGCCACATCTATTTCATATAATTTTAAAATTCTTTATACGCATTTTATACTCGATTACATTTTTTAATTTTTTACAATTTAAAATTTTATATGCGATTAATTAATGATCATTACATTTTATCAATTATAAAACACGTAGAATATACTATCTTTAAATTGTTATTTACAGAGCTTACATGATATTTACATTTTAAAATTTAGACAACACGGAGCTCACCGTCCCGTCTAATGTAGAAAATTATAAAACACTACGGAAATGAAACAATGTTTTATTATTACAAGAGATATATATTTTTTTCACTTATTATTACAAAACGACATTATTATTCCTAAAAATTTTATTGAATGACATATCATATATTGATTGATTCCATTATTTTGTTTTTGTAATTTATTCGTATACGAGATTTAATTAAATGAAAATTAAAAATGTTTCGAAATGCTCACTGGGACACTTTTATTTGTTTATACTTTTAAAATAGGAATATTAGTTGATACGTTTGCTTGCTTGCGTCGCATGGATTTAAAAAAAAAAATCTGTTGAAATAAATATAAATGCACTGAACTTTACGGTAAATGTACTTGATAGACACAAACACACTCCCTTAATGTACTTAATAACAATAATAGTTCTATACATTTTATTAATTTTCTGGCATCATTATTATTATTACCAAATACAAAATATTATGTAACTTGTACAGATGTGCTAAAATCCTCTACCACGTACGATATTTTCCACTCCCGACTTCCAGATTTTTTATAAAAAAAAAATCATTAAGTCAGGTACTTTCACAACCCGCAATAAAATATAATCCAGAGACACAATAAACAACATGCGGAGGGAAAAACAAAAGAAGAGAATAACGATAATAGAGAGACATTAAAAAGATAAAAGAAAGATTGAGAAAAGGAAACGTTTCTGTAAAATTTATATACTTAAATAAAGGTTTAATCAACTTTAGAACACAATTCTATACTCGATTGTACAATTTTCAAAACCCCACTGTTCGGGCTGCAGTGAGATTTTAAAAAAGGTGAAATGGTTAAGTAAAATACATACGTGTACAGAACTGCATATCTAATGATATAATTGGAAATGAAGGTGTTATATTCGCCATTTATAATTAAATTTTACTAAGTACAATTTTTTTTTAAATTCCAATATCCGGCTTTGTAATAAAAAGGATTCAATTGGGGATATAACTGATATAAATAAGGTTCTTCTCTTAAAACAAAGCCACCATATTGCAAAATTTAATTAATTAAATGATTTAATCAAATGGCGTTTTTTACATAAATTTTACAAGAAATTAATAAGCCACACACAATATAGTTTGAGAAGGAGAAAAAACTGATATTACTGGATTTTATTTTACGCATACCTTATAAACCACCTACCGAACAAACCTGTCGCAATGGAGGACAGTATTTAAAATCTTCTTTCTAAAAGAGGACTTCAGTTACTACATTTTAAATATTGCAGTTTTTTACTTTACGATTATGGTGACTGTCAAAGCAGCTGTAACACGACGCTATATCAATATATGAAGAAGGATTTATTGAAATACCTGACGATTTAAACTAAATTTCCTTAAATTTGTTTAAATCCATCGACGGAATTATAGGGCTGTTGCAAGGCACTGGCTCATTCCTGAAAATAAACAATCCAATTAAAAACTTTGAAACAAAAATCATAAAAAAAACTAATTTCTGTAAGTTTTAAAATTTTTTTAAATAACGTCGAGTCATGTTATATTTTTTCATTTTTTATTTAATAAACCGGAAAAAATAAGAATATAAATTAAAACGCGATATATATATTTAAGTGTTATTTATGTGCTGTGTGTGTGTCATTGACGTTCCACATAGATCTTGAAATAGTAAGCTCATGGAAAACAGAATGGGTTTAATTTTCCCTAAAGGACATTTGGACTAAAAACATCTCAGGAGATCTCTACTTACCCAGGTAGATCGGACCTTAAAAACGCTTTAGGCGATTGTGACAATAGTTCAATTCCATCACTATTGTCGCATATGATTCTCGAAAATGTGACTTTCTTTATTTCAGCCAACTGACCTGAAAATCACAAATGAATCAAAATTTTACCCTTTTTAACCTACACTTTTACCAGCTGTGTGGTTTCTATAGAACAGGCTCTGTCTAAGATTCAGGCGATTATGACCGTGAGTAACCCGTGTTTACCAATAAAAAAACAAAAGGGTTGATGGCAATGATTATATAAAATTATAGAGAATGTACTCTTTTTAAAAGCTCCAGGATTTGAGACAGGTCCGTGTTCATAAAAAAACCGGTCTCCGTTCTTCAATCGGGCAAACTGGTCTGCAAGAATCTGCGCGAAGGTTGCGCCAACTATGCCTCCGTCAACATGTTCTTCTAGAAGACCCCCCACCCACAGATCTATATCTTCCGGGCTGCTGTACACAGATGCGAGTCGCTGAGCTGCCTACAAAAATTTCGAAAACTTCTTCATCGTCATTTTTTATTATTCCAATATTGGACTCAAGTTTCTTAACGAAATGAGAGTTAAAGTTACACTTTATCATACTATCTGAGTGTAGTTTGGAAGACATCACGTGTCTGCGACAATATTGTGGAGGACTCAAAGTATGCACATTGCATTAGAACGATTTAAAGGAAGAAAGAAAGAATTCCTTTATTTTTGGCTTACATTGCCCTTATTAACAAAAAGGTAGGAGTGATAACTTAACACACACATAAATTTAAAATTAAAGAAGTGCGCGCAGAACTTGAACCCAGGATCTCTGTTCGTGGGAGGTTCATTTCTAAGCGTTGTCACTGCTTGGTGCATTTAAAAATAATGATATGCGAGATTTTGGAACGAACCGCATCTAATTATGTACATATCTATCTATATATTATAAATAAAAATTATTTTTAGTGGTTATTGAAATGAAATTGTTACGCGATAAATGCTGGAACAGCTCGATTTATAAAACAAGCGTTCCGCTCAAGTCTAACCATTTATTGTACTTACACTATGGGGATATTGTGGGAACTCGGTGAAAGGGGGTAAGCCAATAAGTTTTCTATAGTCATTGTATGGTCGGACGCCGTAATCCCTGCTACGCTGAATATTAATCGCCGCTAAGTCCAAGCCAAAAGGATTTCCACCGTGGAACAAGTACCGGGACAACTGAAATCATACAAACGTAAAATATAAAAATAGTCCGCCAGAATCTAAGCCGTATCTCCAAAATTTTGTGCACACTATCTTTTGGTCTTATTGTTAGTAACGTATAGTGCTGCATTGTTTTTTAAACAATTGGACAGCCAGTAAAATAAAACGTCCGTCTGTCTTAAAATATCTTAATCAACGGTGCGAGGACAAAATTATTCTAACTTTGCGTCCTCATAACATAAATGACAATGACTGCCATGTTCCAGGAATTGTTACGTTTTCTGAATTACCAAGAAGCGTTCTTGAAATTTTTATTGCAGCGATTGCCTGGCAATTAAGAAATCGTTGATGTTCTCCTCCAAATCTAATGTTAAAAAAAGTAACATCACGCCTATAATTCCCGAAGGGGAAGGGGGTGGAGTGTAGTACAATCCCACGTTTCACCAGTTACGTTTAAGTCTCACAGAAGAGGTGGTGAGCCTATTGCCATATACCGGGCACAATTTCGGACTCCGAGTCACTACTAGAAATTCTAAATTAGAAAATTCGAATAGTACACAACCCGGAATTCGAACCCAGGTCCTCCGGTTCGCCAGTCGCGCTTGCAACCACTCGACAACGAGGTAGTCGCTAATTTAAAACTGATGTTTAAATACAGATTTGGTAAATTAATACTTACAGCTTCACTAACAAACGGATCCACAATCTGCATTGGCTGCCAACTTAATCCAATTAACAGCCGATCTAAGAAAGGCTGTATCCGTAATCTCGAAGGCTGGAACATAACTTCCGGGATCGATATCGTTTCGTGAACATCTCCAGTACTTGCATTGGGAACACTGTAACAGTGTACATAAATATTTCTAAACAGAATCGGTGAAAATGCTTAGGACTGGGCTTGCTGCTATTATCATTGAAAGACTCCATTTTGATGATAGCTAGCTGATAATTAAAGTTCGTAACTCATTTAATCTAAGCCCTCGTGAAGTGCATGAATTACTTCATCATCATCATCTTCGGCCTATTTGAGTCCACTGCTGGACATAGGCCTCCCCCAATGTGCGCCATCGCGCCCTGTCCTCGGCTTGCCGCATCCAGCATTTGCCTGTAGCCTTTCGCAGATCGTCATCCCACTACGTACTTTTTCATTCGGGTTATAAGTAAATGGCAAAATATATCAGTGTCAGTATTTAAGGACCGCAGTACTGATTGCGTTCGGCCGTGTGGTCACTATACCTATTTGCTGTATACTTTTGTAGGTTATAGAAGGAAGTTCATAAAAATAGACACTTTAAGATATGAAACACATTTGTACATAGCACTTCATTGGAAAAGAACACTTCACGGTAGATAGCAGTAAAATATTTCAGAGTCCAGAAGAATTACGGCGTCGCAATTATTAAGCCGGGGTTCGATGTCGTAAATATAAATGGTCACTTTTATGGCGTCTACGGGTCCAATTTTATGATGTGGGAATTTCAGTGGCCCCATAACTGCATAATATTACGCTTATCTGTATTGTTCTGAGACGATGTTTTCTTGTATATACATGTGCAATAAATGCAATAGAGCGATAGAGTTGTCGCTCGTAAATTTACAATGTTGTTGCGCTTACAATTTCAGTCCAATGGAAGTTTTCGAAATATAAAGGAAATACGTAAAGGAAAGCGTTGACATTGTAACAGTAGAGAGCGCTAAGGTAATTAATTAAATTTAATCGTCATTATTCTCTTATTTATAGGTATTTTAAGATATACATTGACATTTAAATATTGAAGTCGTAAACAGTAGATGTTCGTAAATGACGTAAGCTAATGGAATTGGTGAACCCTATTTTAGTATATACCTGTACATACTGCCATACTTTCACTTCTGCTGTGGCTGGTTCCAGGCCCGTTGGGCTCAAAAGGAAGGGTAGTCTGCGAACAGTATACACCTAAAACAACTGTACCTGAATCCTTCCAGATTATTAATGATGTAGCGCAGTTGGAGTACGAAGGTGAGAAAGAGTAAGCAAGATGACACATCCGCCAGATAATTGGTAAATCGGCTGTGCCCGGAATTGAAGGGAGAACAGAACAGGTACAACTAGGACAAACACAGGAACAAGGGGGCGGACTATGGTTCTAACCAAGAGTTTTGTTTATTTGTTATCAGACCATAAGTAAAACACAATATCACAGCAAAACAAATACATACATATGTATGCCGAATACAGGTGTGGAAAACTTTGACATTTAATTAATAAGACGTAATAAGTTAAAATAAAACTGAAAACTTGACAGGGGTTTTCAACGGTCCCATTGACATGACTCTCCATTCAGTGTATCCCATTGGTGGAAAAGAAAGAAAGAAAGAAGAGAAAAAGCGTTGCTAGTGACCAATTTACGAGTGACTTTAAAATCGTATCCTGTACCAATAAAACACAAAAAGGGCCTGATCTACTCGAATATGAATTCTTTCAACGACAAATAGAGCGATATGCGGAATTATGTGCAAGTATTTTCCGATTGAAAGTTAAGTAACTGATACAGAAATGAAGAAAGAAAAAGGTTCCAGGGCCGATGCAGATCACAGCAAACAATTTAAAAGTCATAAGTCCAAATAAATAACTTAGTTCCCTAAAATAGATGAAGCCATATGGCAAACTGGACTTGAATCAATAGATTGTATGGACATCTCCAGTCTTTTTCAACATAAAAAGGGTTTTATTCGTAATTAAAATAATTACCATAGTCTTAATACTGCGTCGTAGCAAAATCCAATAGCACATGAATAACTCAAGATTCTGATGTTTTATGAACATGCCACAAAAACTGCGGGTTTTGTTCTGGAAAGCGATACCAGAAAGCGAATATTTAACCTCAGAGCGATATTACAAAAATACTGTGAATAGAACTCATTGATCTTCGTGTGTTTCGTCGATTACCAGACAGCCTTTGATTGTGTGACATGAAATAACTTATGTTGATTTTGATATGATATTTAAACTTAAAACACACTTTTGTAAAGAGGTGCGCGCCATGCATTTCAACCCAGGACCCCCGGAGTGAAAGGCTGAATTCTTAACCTCTGGGCTATCACTGCTGGTAGTTTTCAATGATAGTGGAGTCGCAGCTCTTTATGCTGCTGATACTAAAATGCCGAAACATAAATTCTAAGGGTCTGGAAATGTTAAGAGGACTACAAAGGATGTTAGGTCAAGTTATTTAGATTCCAGAACGGCGGCAGACGAGGATGTGGGATATCTCCTGGGAAATTAAATATTTTTTCAACAATCCGAGGATTGGGTAAGACACGTGAAGGTAGGTGCAGTCAATATAACTCTCCGATACGTACATGTCACCACCTTCTTCACATCATTTGAAGGGAAAATGGCGGAAACGATTGAGAAGAAAAGAAATATTAGGTTAAAATTGATTTCATTTCCTTAGATCATGGGCCGTCCAAAACCAGCGTCAAAATAAATTCTCAACATATAGAAAATACTGACTATACAATCTACGTACACGAGTAATTGTGTATAGATTTGATTCTCTTTAAATATGTAAAATAATATTTTCGTTGGTAAAAATTTTGCTACTTGAGTTCTCGTCTAAGAGGTATACTTTACCATGCTGCACGGAAAAAGAATACGAATATTATAACTTTTCCATAAGAGTTTGTCGAGGACGCCATCGAGACCTCGGCAAGGGAATGGAAAACTGCATGAAATTGATCTTGAGCATTATTTTTTAAGTAAATACAGGAAATATAAAGTAAGTGTATTTACCAGAACTCTTAAACGAACCGAGGCATTTAAACTTTGGTTTCTCTTTAAATATAATTTCCAAGTACCATTGAAAATGTTACAGACTTTTCTGCACCGCTTCTGTATATTGGATTAAGACATTTTTTTAAATTTTAATTGCCTTTGAAATAAATATTCCTATATTACTGCGTCAAAACAAACATTAAAACATACCCGCAATTGAAAAATTATTAATTTGTAACGTAAAATCACGCATTTATTCCTCGAAAGGATAGGCAGAGGAGTGTAGTACTCTCCCACGTTTCACCAGTTACGTTTATGTCCCACCGTGGTATGGGTGGTGAGCCTATTGACATACACCAGGTTCAGATCCAGACTCAGAACCACCACTAAACATTCCTACAAATAATTCTAAGCAAAATCCGATACTACTTGCTCGACTCCAGATTCGATCCTCGAACCTCTCGATCAGCAGTCGCGCTCACAACCTACTGTACCAACGATGCAGTCAGTTAATTTATAGGGCACATTTACATACTGAATGAATTAAAAATTAATGACGCGAACTGCATAACAAGCAAATGGCTTTCGAATTATATCACTCAGAGTTTCGCACACAGATGCAATGTACGACATTTGCATTAACACACATTTATGTAACTTTCGTTGTGCTGTGTACATACATCAAGGTAATAAAACGAACTTTCTCTATGGACTGCAACAAAGTTCAGACACCGCGAAGGTTGTGTAGAACAAAACAGAATCGAATTTACGAGCTAAGTTTTTTAATGTTATCTGTTTATTTTCAGTTGATTTTTTTTCAATGTATTGACTTTCCACTTTACGGCTCTGTTCTTGGTTCTTCCTACTGTGTATTAATTGCATAGCTTTTTTAGTGCTGCGGTTGTTTTAAATTCGCCTGAAGTTATTTTTATTGCGTTTGTGCTGTTTTGTTATCCATAAGAAATAATTATGATGTCACTCTAACGTGTCCATCACCTTGATCAGAACTGCGCTGCTGCTTTGCGGCATAAATACTTAGATGTCATGACGGAACCACAGCAATCAAACTTCTTAGAGCGAAGTTTTAATCTTTAAACTGTATATTTCATAATTCACAAATTTACCTGCAAAATTTACCTTTCACACCTTAGGTCACGAAGATCTGTATCTATTTTCTTACATATATATATTTATAACTATAAATTAACAATTGTTTTTGTGTTGCTTCTAATGTTAAATAGAACTGGGAAAGTCTAATCTACCATTAGCGTAAGCTCTCAACCTGGTAATCACCATCATAGAGCTTTAGATGTCTACTGCTGGATGCAGGACACCTCCAATCGCAACCCAATCCTAACCCCCGAATATGGCAGTCACAAACCCAGTAATAAAACGAAGTGTCTACTTATAACGTAACATGACGCCTGTAATAACTGAAGAGCTAGGCAGAGGCGTGTAGTACGAACACCTCCACGATTCATCAGTCACTGTTCTGAACCATATGAACGTAACATCACGCCTGTAATGTTCGAAGAGGTAGGCCGGGGAGTGTAGTAGACTCCCACGTTTCACCAGTTACATTTAAGTCCCATTTAAGTCCCTTATTTTATTCTCAAATTTATACTCAAACAAAGATGCCAGCTCTACCATACGCACATTGAACACGTCGCAGCTCTTCTCGCTCTGCGTAGTTTCGAGAACAAATTGCATTCTGCGCAAATATTATGTCTAACGTACAAAGGGAAATTACATCCGTTATAAATTGTCTATCCATTGTTCCGTCAACCAGGTTATCAGAATTTAATTTCAAGACTCTCCCGTTCCTTTCATTATCATCATCAGCCTATCGCAGTCCACTGCTCGACACGGGCTAATTGAATATAGTAATAATATTATAAGGACGTAGATAATTATTTAATTGATTGTGTGTGTTGTATATTGTTTTTTTTTGGAGATGCTAAAGGAGGTTTGATCATAATCTCCACGCTAAGCGCGGGAGATGGGGATTTCCTTATACATTTTGCACGTCTAAAAAGAGCGATTCATTTAGTAAAAACATGTCAGTTTTGTAAGAATGTAAGTATTAGTCACTCGATTTTCTCTGCTTGCCCCATGAGGGACTAGGCGTGACTGCATAATAAAAGCGCTTTGTTATTTATTTTACATCCTGTCATTGTTACCGTTCAACTTCCGCGTAAACGCTCAGGGAGACGGGAGCGACTGAAAATCAGTGCCGCTTCCGACAGCGATCTCGTACCAGCTAAAACTGATCCGCTTTGTTTAGTTTACCGGTTTAAGTTTTTATTCACTGTTTCTTTTATTATTATTAATTATTATACATGTGTTCTTATTATCAAAATAAAACTAAATTTAATAAGATTCTGTCGTAAAACGTATCAGTAGTTATGCAAATCCGTTAGATTATTTCATTCGACATTAATCTTCATTTTGTTTTCTGTTTTTCTAGTTAAAAAAGCATAACATTCAATTCTGTAATTAAAGATGAAGCAGTGGTTTGAAATTCGACCGCTCACTCCGGGAGACTGGGTTCAAATCCTGGCGCGCTCCTCTTAAAAATGTGCGTTTTAAGTTTAAATATCACTTGCTATTGTATTTG